>JAHFWL010000743.1:0-56248 GCA_021292165.1 Shinisaurus crocodilurus | reverse complement strand
ACACTGGTCTAGACGGCCATGGGATGTTTTGGAGTCCCAGCTCCGACATCAGAAACTCGCTCCGACGTCAGAGCTGGGACTTGGAGCTCGGGGAGTCCTCTCCCCCGCCTCACAGCTGGCATGGAAAGAATTGCGCCAGCGGTGTCTCCAAGGTCACAAAGGCGACCTTGGAGAAGGGGTTTATTGGGCATTCCAAGGGAGGGCTGGGAGGGGGGGAGGAGGAGCGGTGCCGCCACGATACAAGGTATCCTGGTGGTGCTTCAGCCTCCTTCCCTCTCCCTCCGAAGTGCCACAGTTAGACAGTCGAAATTGGATGTTTTGCAGGGCGGGAGGAGTGCAGAGGCGACCTGCGCCTCTGCGCTTCTCCTGCCTTGCATAGGATGCCTGTAACCCCCCGAGTTCAGGGGGCTACGGGCATCCCCCCAGGATTGTGCCCTAAAAAACACTTTTGATCAACTAAAAAGATGCCCTGATTAATCAGGCAGCAGATCTATTTTATACTATTTCTAATAACTGGATAGCAAGCACCATCTTAAAAGAAGTACCCTCACATGGGAGAGAATAGTCACATTTTGACCATTCTGTCTTGGCTTAACAAGCTGAGATAAGAGCTTATTAAGTGTGGCGTAGTGGTGAGAGTGGCGGACTGGGACTCGGGAGATCCGGGTTCTAGTCCCCGCTCAGCCATGAAACTCACTGGGTGACTTTGGGCCAGTCACTGCCTCTCAGCCTAACCTACCTCATGGGGTTGTTGTGAGGATAAAATGGAGAGGAGGATGATGATTATGTAAGCCGCCTTGGGTTCCTTGCAGGAAAAAAGGTGAGGTATAAATATAATAAATAAATAAATAAGAATGAGATTTTTGGGTGCACACACAGCTCCTTTGCACAAGCCAGCAAATAAACCAGGAGTCTTGAACTGGAAACTATAGTTATTGGCTCTGGACCAAACTAGGATATGAAACCATGGTATGAAGTTGGCTTAATATCCTGGCTTGTTCTGAGGCTGTTAGCCATAGTTACCTGCTTTGAATGAAACTTGAAAACTAGCATTAATGGAAGAGTTCCTGGCGTGCTTGTGTGAGGGGGCTGCATGTGCACTCAAAAGTCTCATCTGTTTCGTAGCTTATTTAGCCGAGATATATTCGTCTGAATGTAGCCAATGCCTTTTCTAAGATGCTGTGCGTGTGCTGTAGCAGGCATTATCTAAAAACAAAGGAAGTCATGTTTTTTTGCTTGCTAGCTATTTGGTGTTACTTTGTGTGAAAATTTAATCAATGAATTGACTAAAACATATATGATTAATATACATACCTTGAACTGGGTGACCACCCTCGTCCTTGCATCCCTGAAAGTAGTGGGAAGGGGTTTATAGATTTATGGGTGGTGTTTCAAGACAAATCAGTCCCCTGGCACGACTTTTGCGCAACATTAAGCAGCTCTGGATTCGCAGCCAAGGTAAGATTTGGAGCAGGAACTTTCTGGCTCACAATCCTAGCTATTAAAATTGTCTAGTCATTTTTTAAACGATATTTTATCTGATCTATTTTGAATTGTGTTCTATACATAGCTGGACACTTTTTCCAGCTTCTCTTCTCGAATCCTCGCAGATACGTACTATTAAGAAGTTTATCCTATCTTTTTACTTACAGGATTACCACGTGATTTTGCTTCATGTGTCGAGCGGGGATCAGAACTTCATTTATGACCTGACACTGTGCTCCTTTCCCCTGCCCCTTTGACAACTACATTGAAGAGGCATTTAAATCGGACAGCATTATTAATCCTGGTTTCGAAGGTGAGGGTGTACAGCACAAACGCTGCTTGTGTACCTTAAATAATGAACAAGATTTGGGCCTGCCAAAACTGGCATCACGCGTTATGGGCTGAGTTGACATCTGCTGACTTTGTAACTTGGGGGAAGCAGTTGTGTCCTTGGTCTGGAGCCCAAATTTTACCTGCAACTGCGAAGCTTCATTTGTGGACTACCTGAGTCCTGTCCTGTGTCTGGTGCAAAAGTCATGAATCCTCCAGAGGCAATCAGCGAAACAATTTCGGGTTGCGTCCATTTCTCTCCACCCCCCTATTTTCTGAAAATATAAATTTAGCAATTACTGAGTTCTGTTTCCAGTACTAAGTGGAATACGCAGTTCTCTCTGAGTCAAAGAGCAGCCTGGTGGTCTTCATAATAGCAAGGCTGGAGATTAATTTTAGATGGTGCACTAAGTAAGAGCCAATAGAAGCCAAATTGGGTAGTATTAAACTAGTGGTTAGATGGCATGCCAGCCGCAAAGGTAATCCCATTTTTGGGTAGCACAAGATCATTTTCCTCACTTTGGAGAGATCCTTTTCTGGACAGCCAAATTTAATATGCTTCAAAGCATACCTACTTAGTGCTGGAAGAATCAAGTAACTTAGATTATATTATTTTTTTGAAAAATAAATAGATGCGTTGGGGTAGCCATTATTACTTCTTTGCCCCAATAGCCCTTGTTCAACAGATTTTAGGTTGCAACACCTAGCAGAGACTTACGGGTGCAATCCTATGCAGGTTTAGGCAGGAAAAAAGTCCTACAATTCCCAGCATTCCCATCCTAATTTAATTAAGTATGTGCAGCTCCTTTTACATTCTATTTTAAGATTATTCAAACTGCAGCTTTGGGGGCTGGTGCAACATGCCCTACCCTTTCTCTCATCCCCCGCTTGTTTTGTTGAACATCTAGCCTGAAGCAGAGTTCTGGGGAACTCAAAAGCATTGTCATTACTTGGTGCCATCCCAGGGACCATAGGATTGCTTGGAAAAACTCTTCTGAGGTCAGAGATAATGCTCGACCTCGGAAGGGGAGTCAGAGATCCAACCCCCCCCCCCATGCAGCCAGCACAGAAAGAACCGTGCCAGCTACCCTCCAAGGTTGGAAAAGCAACCTCGGAGTAGGAGGAAAGGGGGCAATCCAGTGGGAGGGGAGGAGACCAGAAGGCCTGGATACAAGATATCCTGAGCCTCCTCCCCTTCCCCTCCAAAGTTCCCTCATTAATGGGCAGAAAAGCCTGTCTAGCAAAACCTGCCAAAGATGGAAGACGGAGAGGCGAAGATCGCTTCTGTCACTCCTCCTGCCCTGCTGGCTTCAGCCCAGCAGGGCATAGGAATCTCAGAAGCCTCCGAGTTCGGAGGCTTCCGAACAGCGCAGATGGAATTGATAGGATTGCACCCTAAATGGTACAGCAATTTATGCACCCAAAACTATCTCCAGTTCTTCCAGAACAAATTAATTCATTGTGTATTTTTTAATTGTTAAAATATTACATCGTGCCTTGTGTGCTGAAGCATTAGAAAACCCACACCTGTTAAAAAATAAAATCAACACAATGGCCATGATCAGATGATTGTATCTTGGCTAAATAAGTCAAGATATGAACAAGCCTTTTCCCAGTATGTACAGGCCCTTCACACCAGCTGTGATTAAACCAGGAAGCCTCTAATTAACCATAGTTTCCCACTTTATCAGGATCGGGAAGCTATGGTTACCAGCTTCGGAAGAAGCCAGGATATTAAATCAACTTCAAACCATGGTTTAATATCCTGGTTTGTTCCAGAGCTGTCAACCATACGAGAAACTATTGTTAACTGAAGACTTCCTCATTTTGTTTGCTCACATCATGAAGGGAGGAAGAGAAGACAGCATGCGCAGGCTAAAGGCTCAGTTGATGCAATGCTAATCTTAAGTTGCCGCAAAAACTCTTCGTTGTTTTTGCTTCTATGTCCAAAATATAATAATTAAATAAATAGATACCAAAATATGGTGCAATCCTATGGATGTCTACTCAGAAGTACCGGTAAGTACAGTTGTGTTCAACTGGGCTTACTCTCTGTTGGCTTCTGTCTTGTGCCCACTTACCTGGGTGTAAACCCCGCTGAACTCAATGGGACGTACTTCTGAGTAGACATGTATAGCATTGCACCGTTTCAAACTGGACCTAAACTGGCCTACAACGATGTCACTTGTAAGATGTGAATGTTTAGAGTGGATTTTTAACCATTCACAATAAACTACATTTGAGGAGTTTGATGCTTAACAACAATTTAATATTTGGTTCAGCTGTAGTTGAAAATACAAGGAGCAGAATCAGCCCACTGCTTCCTGATGTTTCTGCCACGGACTATACAACTCCCATCACTTAAGTGTTTGGCTTATTTAGAAAAGTCAGATTGGTTCGCGCTGATGTGTATCTGAAGACGTTTGCTTCTGACCGATCCCACATGAGAGATGCCAGCGGGAATTGGCTGAAGCCGCCTCCCGCATACCCGTGCATTGAAACTGCAGGTAGCCGTTTTTAGCATCCCGCCCACGTTAGGATCCCATTACTCCTTCTGTTCAACATATTTAGCACAGGGATGGGGAACCTGCAGCCTTCCAAATGGTCAGAGGCGGTGCCAGGTACCTAAAGATTCGGGGCTCAGGCCCACAGGACAAAAGAAATGCACAGATTTGCATATGCTAATTTACATATGCTCTAAAGCAGTGTTCTCCAACCTTGGGTCCCCAGATGTTTTTGGCCCACAACTTCCAGCATGCCCCAGCCAGCTATGCTGGCTGGGGCATGCTGGGAGTTGTAGGCCAAAACATCTGGGGACCCAAGGTTGGAGACACTGCTCTAAAGTCTCTCTCTCTCTCTCTGTCTTTAAAAGGACCCTGTCTCCTAAGGACACCCCTATTGTAAAAAGGGATGTATGGACAGGGGAGAAGAGGGCATTTGATTTCAGAAAAAAATTGGAGATTTGGGGCTCCAATGAAACACTACCTGTTTCACCCATGTTAGGATCCCGTTACTCCTCCCGTTCAACACAGAACATAAGAAGAGCCCTGCTGGATCAGACCAAGGGTCCATCCAGTCCAGCATTCTGTTCACACTGTGGCCAACCAGCTGCCCACGGGATCCCACAAGCAGACAGTGCAACAGCACCTTCCTGCCCATGTTCTCCAGCAATGGGAGTACTTAAGCATACTGCCTCTGATACTGAAGGAAGCATATAGCCAGTCAGGACCAGGAGCCATTGACAGCCTTCTCCTCCGTGAATTTGGCCAATCCTCTTTTAAAGCTGTCCCGAATTGGTGGCCATCACGACATCTTGTGGAATATACTTAGCACAGGGAAGGGGAACCTGCAGCCTTCCAGATGATGCTGGACTCCTACCCCCATCAGCCCCAGCTAGCATGGCACATTGTCAGGGTTGATTGTCACATTGGTCCATGGAGGCTCAGGTGGCAGCTGTGAGCCGGGCGGCGCTGTATCAACTCCATCTGATACGGCAGCTGCGCCCCTACCTTCCTAATCACCTGCTCCCATCAGTGGTTCATGCCTTGGTCTCCTCTCGCCTAGACTACTGTAATGCGCTCTACGTGGGGTTACCCTTGAAGACGGTCCGGAAGCTTCAGCTGGTACAGAACGCGGCGGCTCGCCTGATTAAGGGCAGCCGCCGGCGTGATCACATCACGCCAGTGCTTAAGGAGTTGCACTGGCTACCAGTTGCTTGCCGAGCCGAATTCAAGGTGTTGGTTTTGACCTTTAAAACCCTACACGGCTCCGGCCCAGCTTATCTCAAGGAGCGCCTCCAGCAACATCAAGTAGGCCGCTCAACAAGGTCTGCCACGGACGGCCTTCTCCTTATCCCATCAGCCAGAGCAGCCAGGCTGGTGGGAACTAGGAAGAGGGCCTTCTCTGTGGTGGCCCCCACATTATGGAACTCCCTCCCTAGTGACCTTCGCCATGCCCCCTCCGTGATGAGCTTCCACCGTGCATTAAAAACATGGCTGTTCAGGCGGGAATATGGGGTGGGTTAGGTTTTTAATGAGAATTTTTTATATTGTTTTAATTATTATATTTTATTGTGTTTTACTGTATTTTAATTGTACATCGCCCAGGGTGGCCGGGTGACCGGCCAGATGGGCGATTGATAAATATAATAAATAAATAAATAAAAATAAATTGATGGGACTTGTAGTCGCAACAACATCTGGAGGGCCACGTTCCCGATGTAGCGGGGTCCAAAGGTTTGACATCTGATCTGTTGGACAGCATGCTAAAAGCTCTGTCTCAGCCTTGTCCAGCCGGGTGCCTCCCCAGATGTGTTGGGCGACAGCTCCCATCACCCCAGCCCTGTGGATGATGGGAGTTGTAGTGCATCATCTGGTGGACCCCAGCTTGGGGAAGGCTGCGCTGTTGAGAAGCAGCATGCTCCTTTCCCTGAGAATTTGGAAACGAATGGAGTGGTTCCAAGATCCAGGTGGCTTGTCTTGCTGGTAGCCATCACCCCTTCTCAGCAAAGAACATCCACATGTAGATTTTCCTGCTATATGAGGAAGTGCTACAGCTGGGATACCGATGAGCCTGTGCTGTGTGACGTGCATCCAAATGTAACGCAACCCCCACCACATGGTAGGATATGGATTGGGGTTTGTGTTTTCCACTCAGTTCTTGCAAAGTGGATGCAACAGTGCATCTCCACCCACCGTTTCAGGTTAAATGTGTACAACACAATAGTTACATGCTACTCTTTGTGGGTTTGGCACCCACATGTGAAGGCAGAGTGGCTGCAACCCTCCCAACCTAATTCCTCTCTTAACTTTTCCCTTCTTTTCAACACTCGAGCCCTTGCCTCCAGTTCCTTCCTTGCCCTTAGCAAGAGTTTAGCTGGTTTGGGCCTGTCCCAGGTCCAATGTCTTGTATACATACCATGGTCAACCCTGGCCATTGGCCATGCTGACAGAGGCTATGGGAGTTGTAGTCCAGAAACACATCTGGAGGGCACCAGGTTGCCTATCGCTGCATGGAGCAAAGTTTGCCAGCACATCTGGACAACGACTTCCCAGAAGACAGAGCAAACAGCTGTTGCAGAAAACTGGACTGCCCAGAGATTTCCAGGTTATTTAGGAGACTCCCCACAGACCACCCAAGAATTCTAATGCCGTTCTCTTGCTTTCCATTTTTTTAAGACTTCAAGATGAACTTGGACGACTTCATCAGTATGAATCCAGATGTTGGATGGGGATCTGTGCTTCCACTCCCTGAATTTGCGCAAGGATTTGGCAATCAGAACTGATTTCAGCTTACGATGAAGGACAGTGAAGTAATTAAAGTGGAGACATCAGTTTGATGATGCTTGCCCTTCTATTTATTGATTAATGTGTTTAAAGTCGGAGTAATATTACTTGTGTTTTTTTGGGGGGGTGGAAGAATGTATTGAATGGAATAAAATTTAAATTTGAAATACATTGCAAGGATTAAAAAGATCATCATGAAGATCAGACCAACATCTGTTCTGTGAAGTCTTTTACGCTATAGTGAGGTGGACCCTTGGTCTGATCCAGCATGGCTTTTCTTATGTTTGTATTCTTTACTGAAATGACTTGTATGCAATCCAATTGATTTCCTTGTATGTCTTCCCTATGGGATTTTGTATTAAAAACCTCAATGGTCAAACTGTTTCCTTCTACAGTTCTGGGTTGCCCTTTTTCTGAAAACCATTCCATATCTTGCTCTGCCCTGGCTTTCCCCCATAGATGTTCATTGTATGCACATTGTGTTCAGCATTTTGTTTATGGAGCTGGAGCCCTGCACTAACCTCAGCCTTTCACAACCCGGTGTCCCCCATATGTGTTTGACTACAGCTCTCATCGTCCCCAGCCAGGATGATCAATGGTCATGCTCTCTGGCGATGATGGGAGTTATAGTCCTAGCATAGATAACTACAAAGTGTCTGTTTTCAAGGCTCTCCTGTGACTTCTCTTTTAGTTGTGGCTAATACAGTGGCCTGCCACTAGGTGTCACTATTTGCAGTTTGTCTCCCGTATTAGGAGAACAAAACTTTAAAAAAAAACTCTTCTAAGTACAGAATTGTCAGTTCCGCCCGTACATTATCTCTCCCCCCCCCTCCACTGCTGCAACCGCTCTCCAGTGGCTAGCTTTACTAGAGCCAGTGTGGCGTAGTGGTGAGAGTGTTGGATTGGGACTCGGGAGATCCGGGTTCTAGTCCCCGCTCGGCCATGAAACTCACTGGGTGACTTTGGGCCAGTCACTGCCTCTCAGCCTAACCTACCTCACAGGGTTGTTGTGAGGATAAAATGGAGGGAAGGAGGAGGATTATGTAAGCCACCTTGGGTTCTTTGAAGGAAAAAAGGTGGGGTATAAATAAATAAATAAAGCCTGTAATGGACTATGCTCTTAAATTCATGAATCATTCTATGTATAGGGCTAAATGAGTGAAAAATGCTCATGCATGTGATTTTCTTTGTGGCAAGTTAAAGAAAAGGTTAATTTCCAGCTATAGCAGGGGTCCTCAAACTACGGCCCGCGGGCCACATCCGGCCCACTTTGTCTTTTTATCCGGCCCGGCGGCTGATCGTTGGTGGTACAGTGGTTGCTCGCACGAGAAGGAGAATCTCCTCGCACAACTCTTCTGCAGCCATCGGAGGAGGAAAGCTCACGGGATTATAATGCTAATGTCATCCCGCGTGCTTTCCTCCATTTTCCTGCTCGTCCCCACTGCTGTTAGCGCACTTGTTCTTCTTGCCCTTGTTACACTTCTGGTTCGGTGTCGCCAAGGGAGGAGGAGGAGGAGGAGTGGGTTGCAGTGGCGGCAGCAGCGGGAAGCTTGAGGAGGAAGACGCGACGGCGGAGAAGGCGCTTGCTGCTGCTGCTGCCACCGCCACTGCCGCCACCTGCTTGCTGCTGCCGGCACCGGTACTACCACCGCCACCAACCCCTGCTTATTGCAGCTCCATTGTCAGGCGGAGGAGCAAGCTCGCCCTCCCCCTCACGCACAACGGGCTCATCGCGCGCGCACACACACACTACAGCCGCCTGGCCACGGGAAGAAGTGCAAGCCAGGGGAAAGGCGTGTCTCACTTGTTTTGATTCTGCTGCTTCTCCCTCGGCTGCGCTCCCCTCCCTGCCTGCCTGCCTGCCTCCACCTCCTCCTTGTCTCTCACCCTGCCAGGCCCTGGTGACAGTGGAAAGCAAAGAGCAAGTGAAAGGAAGGGAGGAGGAAGGCGCGGCTCAGAGGCTGGACTAGCGGCGCCGGCGGCAGCAGCAGCAGCAGGGAGGTGCTTGGGAGCTGCTAAGGTTCTTTCAAAGCATCACGATGGTGATTGTGAAAGGGGTTCCTCCAGATACGTATGTCGGGATTCATCGCCCAAGCAGGAATAAATATGGGAATAGTGCATAGGCAAAATCTCTTAAACACCGTGATCACTTGACACGCTCCTCATTCTCACCGTGTGGACTTTTCTCCGTCTCCCCCCCCCTTACTTGCATACTTTTGCATACACAGCTTGCGTTATGCTCAGGGGTGGGCAACTTGTGTGGCCTCCTTGGTGTTGTTGGACTGCAACTCCCGGCATTCTTCACCATTGACTAGGCTGGCAGGGCTGATGAGAGTTGCAGTTCAACACCCGGAGGGCCAGAAGTTGCCGGACCCAACCCTGCGCTAAAGCTTGAGACTTTAGGACCCGAATATGTTTTGTCCAGATTAGTATGGAATTCAAAAGGGCGACCTTGTGTATGTGAGAGATAGACGTTTCTCTCTGCACATGTGCACGCTAGAAGATACCTCTGGAATTGTATCCATGTCCAGTTGCAATGCAGAATGGGCCAGCAACCGAGGCAGGTAGGCGGGTGCAAGCCCGTAGTCAGCCTAAAATTCCATCCTCCATTTAATCACTTATTAACATTATAATCATTAATTTATAATAACTTTCCATTTAAGAAAAAAAAAATCACCCCTATCAAGTAAAAAAAAAAAAGGGACCCGACTCCTTTTTTTTTTTTTACTTGATCCATTCGTTCATATTTTTTTCAAACTATAGTCCGGCCCCCCCACAGTCTGAGGGACAATGAACTGGCCCCGTTTAAAAAGTTTGGAACCCTGCCCTAAACTATGAAATGGGAAATGGAGGGTTACGGTGGGATGGAATGCAGTGGCTGGAATCCTGAATAGGCAGAATCTGACTGACGTTTGGTTCCACTTTTACTTCCTGTTAAGGGGGAGATGTACGGTAGCTCTGTATGGAGAGGCTTGGAATTCCCAGCAGAGGGTTGCTTTTGCCAGACTACAGCTCCTGTGATTTTTGGAGGCAGCTATCACAGTCAAACTGATATACAATTGATATACGTACATTTGAGGTATAGCTCTGATTTAACTAGGGGAACTATAATGCCATAGCCCCCCCGAGCTCACTCTCATACTAAAAGACCTTTCTTTGCGTCCTCACTGTCAACTGCGCACATTTTCTTGCACAACTATGTTGAAATTTTAGGATTCCTTCGTATCTTTTCTTGCAAATGTTTTCTTTCCCTTGTGGGACTGAATCAGAACCTACAATCTTTCTTCCACCACAAGCCTCATATTTATAAACCCTCTATTTTTAACCCAATGATGGAATTTGGGGTTAATACTAGTTGAGAGAGGTGTCTAGACATTTGTGAAGGGGCGGGGGGGGGCAGTAGAGGGAAGAACAGGAAATAGCCCACATTACAGAATGAGTAGAGCCCTCGACCCTCTCTTCTGACTGAGTATGCAGTCGCCTGGGAAAAACACAGAGTTTACTTCTGCGTTTTATTTGGAAGGTGCAGAAAATACAAAACACCCCCCCCAAAAAAATGCCATCCACAACATTGCGACTAAGCAGAAGGCTTACTAAAGGATATAGCGTTGCTCTATAGTGTGTAAGTTGTTGCGGCCAAATTATTATTTGTAGGATTTTTACCCTGCTCTTCAGCCAAAATAAGAATGGCTTACACAGATTAACAATAAGACAGTCCCTGCACTCAGGCTTACAATCTAAAAGACACAACATGAAAGGGAAAGGAATTGGGAAGGGCAAGGGGAGGAAAAAGAAAAACCCAGGCACCAATTTCTAGTTTCAATATGGCTTTCTACAACGCAGAGAGAGATTTCTCTCTGTCTCTCTCTTTCACACAGACTTGTTTTGTTACATCCAGAAGCTAATTCCCTTACTTTGGTCCCAGTGGAAACGTTCTATTTTTATCATGTTCTGTTAACTGAAGCATCCAAACATATTAAATGGTATTTCCCTATGGCCAAAAGAAGCCTTTGGCAATGCACCCCTAAGACGTTCATCGTGTAGATTGCGAGAAAGATGGTGAAGTGAAAGATGGTGGCTGACTGATGGTATTATTAGAGCGCAATCCTACGTATGTTTAGACGGGGGTGGGGAGGGAATGCTGGGAGTCATAGGACTTTTCCCCCCCTGCCTAAACATGCATTGGATTGCACCCTAAGTAAATAAAAGGATGTCAGGATTGTAGTCGATCATAAGCCGAACATGAGTCAGCAGTGTGATGAGGCTGCAAAAAAGGAGATTTTAGGCTGCATGAACAGAACTGTAGATTTCCAAGGCACAGGAAGGTAACCATTCCATTTCGTTCTGCCCTTGTCTGACCTCATCCGGAGTAACTGTGTCCATTCTCGGTGACGCACTTGAAGAAGGATACAAACAAATTGGAATGGCTTCAGAAGAGGGCCACTAAAACAGTCAGCGGTACGGAAAACAAGTCCTGTGAGAAGAGGTTGAAGGAACTGGGTAGGTTAAGCTTAGAGAAGGGAAGACTTGAGTAAGATAGCACTCTTAAAATCCCAGAAGGGCTGGCTGTCACATTGAGGGAGGGGCAAAGAGTTGTTCTCCGCTGCTCCAGAGGGCAGGGCTAAATCTAATGGGCGTATGTTTTTTGTTTTTTTTTTACATTCATTTTCTATTGTGAATTTCATTAAATCAAAGCAAAAAGAAAAGAAAAACGTAAAAAATAAATTAGTTTTCTTACCTGAAATCTGAAGAGATCGATTACAATTGATACATATGAAATGTTTTGTTGTAATATTTTATATAAAGCAAGATATACTATCCATAAGCAAAGTTATGCATAGGCTTCAACAAAGACCAAATATCCATGTATTTATCCATTTGTAGGTTACGCCTAAAGTCCACCCGTTCAAAAGTTGAAAGCGTCCTATTGGGCTTATGTTACAGGAGGGTAGATTTTGATTGAACATTAGGAGGAGCATCTTGATGGCAAGAACTGTTTGGCAGTGGAACCAATTACCTAAAGGGGTGCTGGGCGCTCCCTCACTGGAGGCCTTCGAGCCCATCTGTTGTGGATGTTCTAGCTTTGGATTTCCTGCATCGAGCAGGGGGTTGGATTAGACGGCCTGCAAGGACCCCCTCCAGCACTGTGATTCTATGATAATCGTTTCTATTAGTTGCTCATGGTCCAAGGAAGGGGCCGTAAGAAATGAATGGTCTATCACAGTGATGGCGAACCTATGGCACATGTGCCACAGCTGGCACGCAGGGACCTCTCTGTGGGCACTCGAGCCATTGGTCGCCAGATCGTGAAAAGACCGTCCCCTTCTGCATTCAGCGTCGGGTTTCCATAGTAACTCCTCTCCACTCATTCTTCGCTGGCCTCCACAGGCAGGCACACTCCAACATCTCCACCCCCAGAAGCGGACTGCGCAGGCACCCAGCCCTCCTTCTAACTGAACAGACAGCTCAGAAGCACAGCGCACGCACGCCCGAATCTTTGGGCGCCCGGTGAAGAGCCATGCCCTGAGACAGAGCGGGGCGCGATTAGCTAGTGCCCCCTCCTCCTTCCTGCCAAATTTAAGGCACTTTGAAATAAATAAGTTGGTTTTGTGTTGCAGTTTGGGCACTCAGGCTCGAAAAGGTTTGCCATCACTGGTCTATCAGTAGCCCCACTATGAATACCCTTAGGTTTGAAGAATGGAAGGATTTTAAAGATTACTTTTCAATTGAAACCAGAGGCTTTTCTATTGGGAATAATGGACAGTCAGCTAGAAGGAAGGTATGGAACTTTATTTTATACATGACAACGGCAGCAAGATTAGTATATGCACAGAAATGGAAAGGTCCAGCAGTGCCTACGACAGAAGAATGGTTGGTCAAGATGCTGCTGCTGGCAGAGATGGCCAAACTCACATCATTAATCAGAGAAAGGACAAGATCCACGTTTATTATTGAGTGGAAACCTCTAATTGACTTTTTGCAGAGACTGGAAAATAATGATTTGTTTGTTTGTGGATTTATGGAATAATAAGTGAATTTGGGACAACGGGAAGAAAGATTTCTCATTCTGATTATCGAGTAAGAAAAAATATTGTTACTTATATTTGCTGTAGAAGAAAATCGGAGGTCTATTTTGTTTTGTTAATTGTTATATGTTTGATATTATGTGTTTGTTTTATATAGAAATAAAATTTAAAACTTTGGGGGGGGGGAAGAAGAAGAATGGAGGGATAAGATAAATTGGTGTTGTCCTAAAATCTCAGGGGTGGGGAGAGGACCAGGGTATCTGAAGGCAACCTTAACCCAGGAGAAGCCTGAGCCAACTAAAGCAATGAAAGTACCAGTGTTCATACATTTCTGAACATTTTATTTATAATTCAGTGTCAAAAACAGTTTACAAAAAATATTACACCACTGCTTGTACCAAACAGTTGTCAAAGTCAAAGGGTTGAACATGCAGGAAAAAGAATGTGCAAATTTTATATGGAAGGATTCTCAGTCACACAATAATGCTAAGCACAAGAGGTTTTAATACATCACAAGTATGCTTTTCAACCTCAGAACCATCCCATTGAGCTACATCAACTTAAAAAAAAAAAACCCTCTTAAACAAATAAGCTTCCTCTTTATACATATATAGGCCGGTATATATTATTACCAATGCTAATTTAGTTCTAAAATGAAACATTTGTGACTTTTTAAAAAAGAGAAAAGTTCATTCTGCAGCTGGCGTTACGTATAGCAAAATAGGACATTTTCTGTCAAGACAGTATGTGGGAGGGAAAGGGCAGAACTAGCCATAGGGCAAAAGAGATGCCCCTCCCTTCCAGCACAGTTCCTGCACAATGTCTACTCACAATATTGAATGGAGTAAGGCTCACTCCTATAAGGCAGTGACATAAAGCTATTACCAACCCTTGCTTTACATAGGCTGCAACCATTACATTTTCAGTCATTCAAAAGTAGCTCCCCTGAAGACGGCGTGCATTACCATGGTATCCTCTGTGTAAGGCCACAAATTCCAGCTGCAACAGTCCTAGTGACATCAATAGATTAAAGGATGCGGAGAGCTTTCACAATGACACCCATGCATGATACTGAAGGCAAAAAACACAACTTGTAATCCCCCAAACTTCCAAAAACAAAAGATAATTTGAAGAGGAGGATGGAGATCCTGGGCAAAAGAAGGAATGCTGCAAGGGTCTTATTAGTGGTGTCTCCAGGTTGCTACTAAGGGTTGCAAGTTAGGGATAATGCAATGCAGGGAGCTAAGCAGCGGTAAAAGTGGACGGGGATAGAGAGTACAGGCAGTCCCCGTGTTAAGAATGTCCAACTTGCAGACAACCCATACCTAAGAATGGACTTCTGGGTTCCCTGGCGCTACGTTGTTTACGTAGAGTACATAGCATAGTATACTGTGCAATTTGCGTAAATGCCGATTTTAACGTATACAAGCTGTTCTGATTTACATACAATTTCGACTTAAAGACATTCTTAAGAACAGAACTCGTTCGTAACCTGGGGACTGCCTGTACTGACAAAATGTTACAAGACTTCTAGGTCAGAGAGGGGAACCAGCATGTGTCCGGACCAGGGTGAGAATTCTATTAGTGGCTCCTACTGGAGAACTTTGGGAAAGGGTGTCCGAGACTGCCCATCTACTTGCTGCACATTCCATACAAAGGAAGTATTTGGGTTTCTGTCCTCATCAAGGAGAACAAACGACACCCATTGTCTTCCAACAGATGTCCCCCATGGTACTTTATTTTGTAGCTTGCAGTGCTATTGCTCTGAGAGTTTCTGAGCATCCCCAGACTTAGGAAGCTCCTGAAAAGGACTGTAGAAATGGAGAAAATCCAGCAATGGTGTGCTTGATTGTTGGACATCAAGCGTCTGTAAAGACATAGGACCAGGTGCAAAGGGCTCAATTACCAGACACAGCAACAGGCCTGTGGCTCACGCTGGCTCAGCTTGTCTGGAAAGCTAAGCAGGGTCAGGCCTGGTTATTACTTGGATGGGAGACACCCCTCTTCCAGTTTCCTGCATTGAGCAGGGGGTTGGACTCGATGGCCTTGTAAACCCCTTCCAACTCTATGATCTAAGAGCATGTCTGGGAGTGAAATGAGTTCTTTTCACTTTTAGTTGGAAAGGGGCTTTATAGCTGTAATTATGTTGTTTTTTTAAAAAAAAAAAAAGGCTCAAAAAACAACACTGTCAGTACCCTGCATCACCTACGTCCAGAATACCAAATCTAAAAAAGAAGAAAAGGGAGAGCCAATCTCATACGCAACTGCTGGGAGTTGTAGGACTTTTTCTGTCTAAACTTGCATAGGATTGCGCCCGAAGAGGTTTATAATCCTAAATACAAGGTGAGCACAAAATGTCTTTTTTTTTCTCTTGCATTCAAACAAACAATATCTGTGGAACAATTAAGTGTTTCTTTAGTATAAAATTCACGCATTTTATACAATTAAAAAATTAAAATTTAAAAAAGTCACGTTGTCTAAACCAAGGGTATTCAGTAGGAATTGGGTTTGCTAATGGCTGGCTTGGAAGAAAGAAAATGTTTAACAGGGTCAGAAGAGTAACAGATACAGGACTACTGTTACAGAGTAATTTTTTAAAGTTGGCTTCATATAGTGTATGAAAAAGTTTCATACACAGATGTAAACAGACCCCCTGCCCTCTCTTTTCACATATACATGTGGTCTAATCATCAAACACCACTTTCTCACATCCGGACCAAACCTCTACTCTCCCAAACAACATTAGCCTCTAAGTATTTTTATTTTATTTAGTTTAAAATATTTCTATGCTGCCTTTCATGGCAGACGTCCTCCCAAAGTGGCTTAAACCCTTCCAGGGCGGCTGTACAATTCCCGAAGTGCCTATCTACACTATGAACACATCCACTTATACCACTTAAACTGTCACAAGCTTATTCTAAATTGAATGCTGGGAATTGTAGTTTTCTGAAAGTGTTGAGAATTTTCTCTTAAGATAGCCTACCCCAACCTGGTGCCCCCCAGCTATGTTGCACAACAGCTCCCATCATCCTCAGCCAGCATGGCCATTGGCTGTCTTAAGAGAATCCTAGGCCCTGCCCCTCACAAAACTAGTTCCCAGGTTTCCCTGGGAACAGAGAATGGCTTAAACTAGCATGTCTGTAGTGTGTAGATATGCTCAGACTTTTTGCTCTGTAGCCCTCAGAAACGATAGATAAAAGCCTTCCTTTCTCTCCACAGACCTTTCAAGTATCAATGCAAGAGTGCACTATGAACCACTGTAGTGGTTAAAAAAACAACAACCCTAAAATATTCCAGCATGGCAGAACTCAGGGCAGAGACTTGTTTCACACAGTTGAAACGAATAATAATTAATCATTGGAACCCACCACAGTGAAATACTGCCAATTATTATTATCAGTGGCATTTTTCTATTGCCCCATAAAACATACACATCTTCTTTCCAATCCATAGTATCGACCACAAACATCCGACATGGAGAAGCAGAGCCTTCCTTCTGCGATCCTGGCCCAAACCTATCCTTAGTCCAACCTCTGGAACAGCTCCACTTACCCTCCCACCTATTGTTTAGGGTGTCTGGGCAAACTGCTAACTTCACAAGTAGGCATTTTAACATATTAGATGGCAAACTAAAAAAAATAATGATGCTCTGAAATATAACACAGTAAGAACATTCTGAGGATTTTATCTAGCCCTCATACACAGTGTTCCGTATGTGGGGAGCGACTTTTTTTTTTAACCTGAAGAATATACACAATCCACTTTCTTTCACCAACCGTCAGCATCAATATGCTAAGCTCTCCTTTATGCATACCTGTACAGGCTTGCCTCCCTCCCATCTCCCAGTTCTACCTTAGCATGACACGCAAACGTTCCCCAAGCTGAACGATGCTTTGCATGTTCACATCCTGTCAGGAGGCGCCACAGGTGTGGATGTTAGTTTTGCATACCTGGATCAATGTGTGTTCTGTGCAGAGGCAGCAGAAAGAAGCCACATTGAAACAGGCAGTGCATACGCGCATCTAAGACACTTGGCTTGTTGGGTACATCCACACCACAAGCATAAACCGACTGAACTGTTTTAATTTCCAGAGGAGGGAACTTCTCAATCTCCCTTCATATTCCATCATTCCAACTTTACTTCTGCCTTCGCCACTTGTCTGGCAATGTCTTGAACAGCCCCTCAGACTGTGTGGGGAATTTCTCCCATCTTTGTGTTTTTAGCACCAAACCAGGTATACAGGAGAAGGTGCCCGAAAGAGAAGGTATAGTAGGACCATAGGACCTATAGTAGGAGCAACCCTGTCCTTTTGGTTATTCAGATAAGGTGGCCTGGCTGTTTGGGCCCAGCTCTTGCCCTGACTATTGCCTAGACAGGCTGAAGGACCAACACAGTACATGTGTGGCTCATCAGACAGTCTCAATGGGCACTATCTGAAGGAAACCACCTGTGGGCTCATCCAAACAAAGGTAATAAGCCAGTTCCATTCCTCTAGGCCACACAACTGAGAATCCAATGTCAACACTTAACATGGAAGTGGAGACAAATCCTCTGCCTGAAAAAGGATTTTCGCCTTTCCCCTACAATTAATTAAAGGTGCAATCCTATCGTGATGGCTGTAAGCCCGCAAACTCGGGAGGTTTATACGTTCTTCCTACGCAAAGTGGGAGGAGTGTCGGAGGCGATCTTAGCTTCCCCATCCTCCAGGTCTGCATTTTCACTAAACAGGCTTTTTTGCCCGTCTGTCTAGCAACAGCATTTCAAGGAGGCTGGGGAGGCCTAAGGTAACTCCTATCCTGGCCTCTCTGGTCTCCTCCCCTCCCTGCCCACTGAAATGGCCCCTTTCCTTACCCTCCAAGATCGCTTTCCCATCCTCGGAGAGTAGCCGGCATTGCGGGGAGGGGGGTTGGAGCTCGGATTCCCAGCTCCGAGGTTGGAGCGCGGTCTCCGAACTCAGATGTGGGAATCTAAAATATCCTATGGCCCCTAAGACGCTGTCTAGGGGCTATAGGATTGCTCCCGGATTAATTTTTTTAACCAGTTACACAAGAGATTTTTTGCAAGAACAGAGCTGGTTTATCTTTGGAATGCAGCAAGATGGTCAAGGTCCTTCTAATGTATTTCTGTTCACAGGGAACAGCTTCCCTCTACCACTCTCAGCCTTCTCTTACGTGCATTGTCTGAACGCTCTGCAATAGAAATATCACACATCCCAAGAAGATGCAAAGTAACTTTGCTTGCAAGAAATTGAAACATTTCAAAAATCCCAGATGAACAGTGAAGAGCATGTTTTGTAGAACATGTAACAATGATCAACTCAATTACTTCATTATTTCCGAAGTCTCAAGTATTCCTCTTCCATATTAACCAGACAAACTTCCCAAATTTGGCCTTTGCAAGGCATATGAGCTTTCTATAAATGGCTGTCAAACCATGAGAAGAGGCAAATCTCTGTAATCCTCCTTCATCCCTCCTCCCAGCCCAAACAAAAATCTCTCCATTATGCATAATAGTCGAATTCTGGAGTTACAAACTTTGGTACACATCCTGTTAGAAACAAATAGGAAATGGCACTTACGACACTATGCAGTTGACTTCTCTGATGTTTTTACTTGGGCAAAGTAGCAACAGCACATGGGAATCAGGGCCCACAGATCACAGCCAAATCATGGGTATAAATTGGGATAAATTCCATAGAAACCAAGTCATTCAACATTTATATTGATATAAGATCTGAAACTAACTCCTCACCCAGTCTTCATTAAAATACGTAAATATTTCTTGGGGGGGAAATCTCCCTACAAACCCATGGTATTGTTATTTATTTATTTATTATATTTATACCCTGCCTTTTTCCTGCAAGGAACCCAAGGCGGCTTACATGGTAGAAACAGATTTTTTAAAAAATAAAATAAAACCTTTCATGTTGGTAACATTTTTCCGGGTGACTTCTCCTCCTTTGATTGCTTCCCTTTGCTGATTCTGTGCAGATTGAGTACACAGTTGCCGGTGATGAGCTTTAAAACTTGTGGCATTGGTGGGCTTCCTTGTTCACTTCCGTGATGCTCTGTACATGCATCTGCCTTTTGCGTACATACAGTCGCTCCTTCCATTGAAATGAATGATTTTAGTGGATTCAATGATTCAGTGGGATGGCCACTGTTCTACCTTTAAGACATCTGGATCTGACACAGCAGCAGTATAGTTGCTGGCAAATGTAGGCTGAAAACAGATGTAATACAATGAGATACCTCAGCAGGTTCTTCACCTATGGTGCAATTTGCCTAGCAATTGGGGAGGAACACTAGGTCAGTGGTAGAGCACACACTTTGCATGCAGAACGTCCGAGGTTCAATCCCTGTGGCATCTTTACATTAAAAGGTCAGGTATCAGGTGATGTGACAGTTGCAAAATTGTTCTGAGGATGGGAGGAGGAGGAGAGGTGGGTTCATGAGGTCACAGGCGCCAGCCAATAAGTGCACTCTACAGATGGATCTTCCCCACTTAAGTTCCACAGAGTTAAAAAGCTAACAATTGTGTGTGTGTGTGTGTGTGTGTGTGTAATGAGCTTGCCTCCAAAACACATAAATCACATCTCTTTGCAAAGCAGCAAAGCTACCTTATGCCGCTCTCACAGCAGTATATTTGTATGTTCCCATGTAGTCAATTCCCTATTGTATCTGAGAGAAGCTGGGAAAAATGGTACCAACAGGTGAGAAAAATGGGCCACACCGCCTCCAGAAACTACACAGGATCGAGGTGGTGTGGCATAGCAAGCGGAATATCCATCATCATCAACTCTTCTTTTTGTGTTTGATCTTTCACCAGCCATCGAAAGAGGCTGACAATTTTGCCAGATCCTTTCTAAATTTCCTAGAACCCGACTACGCAAATACCACAAAAAGCAAGCAGGCTAAAGTAGAACTTATGCATGAACAAAAAGGAATATGATTACTGTCACCATCAACATTTTCCCTTTAAATCTTTGTATACAAAGTACAAACTCTTCACATTGCATATTGGATTGGTTGGACAGCTTTTCAGAGGTAGAAAAAGGTGCGGTGTATACATTTTATGTTGATTCTTTAAAAAAAAAAGGATAAAGGGATATAACTTTGCAAGTTATCATTTCTAAAAATGTCTTTTGTAAACAAAACCCAGAGCAGGGGAGAAGTTCAACAGCTTTAGTCTAATTATAGTTTTGATTCTCCCGGCTTGGAAACCAAAGAGACATTTCAAATGGATGCAGAACAAATTCCATTTGAATTTCTAAACAGAATTAGGATTCTCCCCTACAGCTTGCACTTCCAAAAGTCTTACAAAGCATCAAATTTACAAAGTACTGCCTTTACACATATCAGTCCAAATAGAAGGCCATGTTCTTAATTTTTTTAAAAAAGAGAGTTCAATGCCATTGATAATGACTCCCTTTGCCTCCTAAAATCCTCTTGTCTTCTGGACTTGGAAATTCCAAACAGTAATATTTACACTCTATATACAGGTTGAGCAGGTCTGCTCAGCAGTATAAAGTGTCCCATCAGAATACCGAGACATACAGTGAAATTACTCGGAAGTTCAGAATCTGAACAAGTTGATGAAGTCCTGGGGTGAAAGAGAAGTCAAGCAGCTCTCAGGGTTGTTCGCTGTGCATGGATGATCAGTGCCCTAAAAAGCAAGAACATTTGGAGTTACAAAGGTTACATCATTGATGGCATACCTGTAGGTAGTTTAGTAAGACCAGGTGGACAAATAAATGGCTTACTTACAGCAACAAAAGTTAACGGTTTAGTCATTACTGAAGGCAAAAGCCACAAGATCAACCAATTCACCCACATTATCAACATATTAAAAGTGGCTCTTGGTTCACATACATTCTAGGTAATTCCTAGCTCTGCCTTTTAATATGAAACAAGGAAACAAGTGGCCTACATGGGGCACCCCCATATCATCCTCACAACAACCTTGTGAAGTAGACTAGGGCGGGAGAAAGTGAGCAGCCCAAGCCAGACAGTGAGTTCCATGGCCAGGCAGAAACTCGAATCCAACTCTCCCAAGTCTAAGCCAAACACTCTTTTCCACTACATTATGCTGGTTCTCTCTGATCTGTCCGACTCTGAGTTTACTGCCATGTTCATATATCCACGCAGTACAAACTCTCCCACCGGAATGTCCATTAAAATACAAAGGAATGTTTCATAAAAGCCACGACCGGTGACTTATGCAGATAAGGCTGCCTTCCCCCAGGCTGGTGCCCTCCAAATGTTTTGGATTACAAATCCCAGGATTCCTGATCATTGGTCATGCTGGCTGGGTCCAAAAGGACACCAGGTTGGGGAAGGCTGGGATAAGGCAAAAAACCAAGAGTCCAAAAGATCAGACTGTTGGGGTTGATCAGGTGAGAGAGAGGCTGAGCATCACATTCTCCGCCCCAAGTTGAAACCTTGGGCCATCAAAGATGCCTTTCAGTGGTTTGGGGGCTAACCACCTACCTTCCAGGACAGAACATGGCAGTGTCTGCAGAGCTGCAAGGTATCTCCATACTGCTCCTTCCTCGGGTAGCATTTCACAAGCTTGAAATACATCTTCTTCCAATCCAAATGTCCTTTATCCGACAAAATTAGCCGTTTGCGAATCTGAAATAGAAAAGATGCCATCACACTACAGGTCTGGAAAATACTTCAAGGTTTGGCTAGTACAAGCCACACCACAATGAAAGAGCAAATCTAAGCCCTCTCATACATGCCACCATCAACCAAATTGACTGAGCCAGCGTGGCGTAGTGGTTAATTGGACTGGGACTCAGGAGATCCGGGTTCTAGTCCCCACTTGGTTATGAAGCTCACTGGGTGATTTTGGGTCAGTCACCGACTCTCAGCCTAACCTACCTCACAAGGTTGTTGTGAGGATAAAATGGAGAGGAGGAGGATGCTGTAAACTGCCTTGGGTTCCTTGCAGGAAGAAAGGCAGAATATAAATGTAATAAATAAAACCAATATGTGGTGCAAATAGATCAGAATTATGATGATGAATAATAATTTATAAAGCTTCAAATGAATGTGAACCACTTCTAAATGTGTCTGTCTGGGACTTAGGATTTGGATATTATTGTTAATTGTTGTATTTTTATTTTTATTTTGTTTTGATTATATGTCGCTTAGAGAATTGTATTTTATAAAGTGACTAATCACTATTGCGGGTGTGCTTTGGATTCACCTGAATCTTGAACTGAACTGAGCTGATTTGGACAGGTTTGTGAGATGTCTGAATCAAAGTGGGACTCCTCCAAAGCAGACCAAATCCAAACCTGAACACTGCTGAAGATTCAGGACATAGGCAGTACATCTCCAAAAATTGATACATTTCTGCCCAAGCTCTACATATAAGGAAAACAGCAGGCTACTGAAGAGGCAAGCCACTTTTTAAACTGAATGGTGTCTTGTTTCTTTGGTAGCAGAAACTGCACACATGCTCCTTCATTGGCATAAAGACATTTCAAATGTGCTTGCCAGATAACTGGTGTCTTGCTTTGTGATACTCTGAAAGAGTAACCTTCATGGCCCAAGACTAGTCCAGACGGTGAAACTAAGCAAACCCTGGCCCTGTTTTCAGGATCTCTGTTGCTTGCTTGATACTTTCACAATCTCACTCTCTGCTGCCTTTTACCTGTCTGTCTGTGAAGTGGTAGTGGCAAAGTTTTTTCCACAGCAGCCGGTCCTCGCTGAGCACGTGAAGACTCGGAGTTACTTGCCCAAGACACACAAGGTCTCTTCCATCTGTCAGCCGCTGCATGATGTTTAATTGTAAACATAAGGGTAGGTCTGTGAAAGTCAACCCTTTAAAGGCAGGCTAGGAGAAAAGAGAGAAAAACAATATGGTATAATAACACTGGAAGGTACTAGAGATGCAATGCACCTTTTTAAGAACATTGATCAACTGATATCTTTTACTGAAATGATCAGAGTCTAGCTTCTCTACTGAAAGATGCTAGCTTTTGGCAGAATATAAAAACGAGGGACAGGAGAGACTGACTGGGTTCGCACAACATGACAGCCAGGTTTTTTTTGACAGTATATGCATATGTTCCTGTCAAAAAAAACCTCCTGATTAGCTCTGTCAAAAACCCTGTTCTAAAGGGAAGCCTGAGGTTTGACAGCTATCAAAATTCTGTGCTCCCATAAATGGAGTGGCTTGCTCTTTTCCTCTTTCCCAAGCACCTAGAGTCTCAGGAAAGGGTAGAAAAGGTACAGGACAGTGAGAATAGTCAGGTCCAACCAAAAAATGTGGAGGATCTCACCACGAAGGGGGTGATCTATTCACCACCCTCTTTTGTGAGCAAAGATCTCTTGCGTCTTTGCTTTCCCCTGACAGCTGTCAAAAGAGTGCAAAGTATAAAAATAAAAGGGGTGGCAAACCAGTGACAGTCCCTCCAATGTGCAGCTTGGGCACTCTCCCTGGGATATGGGGTATAGGACTGAGGGCGAAGGAGCGAGGAAACAACACACAGTGAGTTTGATTGTCTGTCAGGCGCATCGTAGGTTGTTCTGTGAACAACCAACCCACTGTTAGTTATTCACAGGGTGGCTTACCGTAACGTGTGAACCTGCCCACTATGGACAGCGCCTCGAACAGGGGGGTTACAATGCCCCAAAATAAATAATTCAATACAATTTTTAAAGCATTCATGACATGGTTTCACATATTGGGTTTCTTGTTTTTTTTAAATGCAAGCTGCTTTGGAAAATGTGTTAGAAAAGAGGGTGGAAATAATTTGCTGCCGAGACATCCACACCTAACACATCAAAAAACTCTAGGAGGGCAGGGCCAAGGAAACTGGGTCACGTTTGGGGCAAAGCTAGCCGCACAGCCCAGCTGCCCCTTTCAAAATGTGGGCCCCCTTCATGCAGTTAGCATGTAATGGAGGTTATACTGGGATGCACATCTGATTTGCACTAGCACTTCCTGATCCATTGAGGGCAACATGTACAGAAACCTGCTTATGCACATAGACCTTCTGAGCTAGAGCTTCTGAGCTTCTGAGCATGTGTCTAATGCTCTTGAATTCAGATGCAAACAACCCAAATTCTCTCTTTCGGTGCACTCTGAATTGTTTTGTGGGGGAAAGCCGATGATGGCCCCACCCAAACAAGTGGGAGATGTTGCCCTACAGTTTCAGAAAAGAGCAGAGTAGCAGCAATTTGGACTGCTAGGCAAAAAAGGCAGGATTCTCGCTCACCTTGGTGATTTGGATATTGTTCAGCTGCTGCTGCCAGTGAAGAATTGTCTCCATTCTGTGGACCCACATGTTGATGTTTCCAACCAGAACAGACTTGCCGACACTTTGGACCAGGGTGCAGAGTGACATATAAAGAGTCTGCAGCAGTTCCTTTATTAGCCTGATGTTCTGCTGATCCTCCAGGACTTTTTATGGGGGAAAAAATGAAAGAGCAAAGTAAAATCAGACATGAGCAAAACACAATAAATACTGAAAGAAACCCACATTTTATTATCAGGAGAGCTGCAGAATGGACATGCAAAGGAGAGGGCAGGAGGCGGCTGTTTTTGCTTCTCATCCTTCACCCAATGCAATGAAGAGACACTATATCGTTTTATTCCTTGAGGTAGCCCAGCATGTTTCCACCCTGTATGATAAACATGAAGTATCTCCTTCAAGATACAGCTGAAACTTTTCAGCATACATGTATATAAACTACTGCATATCAAACATGTCACCAGTCGCAGGATTAATTTTGTACACGTCTTTTTCAGAGATCTCTGCAAGAATTTTTGGAAATATTGACTGAGTATACACAGGCATTATTGCACTGTGATTAATAGAATGATTTTTAATCTGAATGTTTTATTTTTTAAAATGTATACTTATTATGCATTTTTGTGCCTTTCTGCTTTTGGTCTAGCCCCTGAAGAAGGCCCCTATATATCATACAGGGCTGAAATGTGTTGGGCTACTTCATGGAATAAAACACACACACACACACACACACTCACTCCCCTAATACCCTGAGACTTTGTCTCTTCATTCTACTGGGTTATTTTGGATGTTCTCCAGTTTTGTCTGACTGTCTCATCCTTTGCCTCCAGTCTGGTATACCAGCCTGGTAAGCTGCAGAATTTCCTTCCTTAAAATATTCAAGAGGTTGGACAAGCAACTGCTGGAGAAACTTTAGATACAGAGATGGGTCCTGATGTAGAACAAAGTTAGCGGCTCTTAAGTCCCATTTAAATCAACAGGACTGAAGTTAATTACGAATAACTTATCCCACTGATTTAAACAGGACTTTAAGTGCAAACTAACTTTCTTTGTTTTCGACCATCCTGTCTTAGGGCAAGGGGCTGTTGAGATAAGGACTATCAAGCATAAGGCCAGATGTTCTAGGACCTGTTGTGGTCAACCTGTGTCTGGGCTATACCACTCCAATGCTCCTCCAACAAAAAACTCCCTGCACACAGAAAACTAGCACATCAGAGGAAAGGTTCTAACCTAGTCCTCTCCCTGACATGCTAGCTTTCTATATACATGGGGTTTCTTCATATGGAGGAGCATCCAGTCCTGTGAGCCCGCACCTACATTTTGAAGTGGTCCAGTCCCAACACTGGTGTATCACTTCCACGAGAACTGTGCCATTCTTTCAAGCATTCCAGGTCATTCAAGATGACCAACCGAGAAGGCTTGCCTTGAATACAAGTGCTGGTATACTTCACATATTTCCCCCCACCCCAACTATCACGATGTAGTAAACTTGCAAACAGATCTCTCCTTTTTTATTCTTTTCATTTAGATCTGTCTAGGATCTGTGCAGTCTGATACTATGCATGATTATTCAGACATGTCGTACTTGAGTTCAATGGGACTTACTCCCAAGCAAGCAAAATGAAAACAATGGGGCTTACGTCCGAGTAAACATCCTTGGGATCAGCCTGTCCCTTGCAAAGTTGGTATCCCCAGATGCAACATTTAAAAAAACCCCAAAATGGTGTACCTTTCTGTACCACTTTTTCCAAGATGTTCATGAAGTTCTTCTGGGCAATTCCGCTCAGTGATGTTAGCTGGGACTTTGCTATCAGCTCCAACAGCTGTGGATAAAAATAAGACAGTCGGCCTTCAGCAGTACAAAGACACTTTACTAATCTTGGCTTTCTGGTCATATGACACACTGTAAGACAGTTTAGATGCTTGTTTGTTGCTTGACTTTAAAAAAAAAAAAATAGAGGGGGGGGCAGGCACAAGAGCCAGAAACGAAAGACAGATGCAAGAGCTTAAAATGATACCAATCTATCTGCCTCTTCTCATCAGTTTACTTACTAAGCCAAGTCATTAAAACTGACAGCAGAGAAAAATAGATTGTGTCCATCTAAGCGGCTTTGCTGTGCAAAGGGACGTATCCTGACCATACACTGGAAGAAAGTCAAAATCCCCCGAAGAGACTGCCAACAGGAATGTTTCCCTCTTGGTGTGTGTGTTTGTGTGTGTGTGTGTGTGTGTGTGTGTGCATGCACACCTTTCACTAGGGTTCAGACAATGGAACAAGAAGCACAATTTGAGGTTAAACGGTGGTCCCAAAAGCTAAAAGATGACGACTATGTACATTCTTCAAGGTTGGGGATACAGTACTCTGAAGCCCACTGCCCCCACAACAAGTAGATTTGGTTTTGCAAGCAACCTTGCCTTCCCCAGATTCAGCTCCTTTTCCCATTACTGATAAAGATTACTGATTAAGAGGCCTTCACAGTTTCATAAGCAAAAAAAAAAAAAAAAAAGGAAAGGAAAGGAAAGGAGGCCCCTGCCTGCAAGCAGCTTACAATCTGAATTTCACAGTGGGAAATACAACCAAGGATGGGGAAGGAGAGATGAATGTAGCAAGGGATGAACATGGGCGAAATACAGTCACATATATTGAAACTCGGTTACAGTTGGAGATAAGATTAAGGGCAAATCATACTGCCACACTAACAGAAGATATTTGACTTCATCCAGCAAAGGAGCATGCATGCAAGGGAACGTACACACCGGGTCTGTGCAGATGAGATGTTGACGTGCTTCTGATGTCTTTGATTCCCACTCGGTCCTGCACCGTGTGGATGATACCGTGACTGGGTTCACACGACACGATAAGCCACGGTGGCTTGTTTCAGAGCGCCTTGTCTGAAACAGAGTGCGTCGTCTGAACCCAGCAGCATGGTTTGTTAAACCACTCTGGCCGGGTTCAGGCAACACGACAAGCCACTCTGAAGCAAACATGGCTTATAAGCCACCATGACTGGGTTCACACGACACGCTAAGCCACTTCAGGAATAAGCCAACTGAGGCTTAAGTGTGTCGTCTGAACCCAGGAAGGGTTAGTTAGTGTGGTTAAGGAGAGTCTCCCTAACCCTTGCTAGGGAGTGAGTGCAGGGGGGCGAGCAGGCGGGCGGGGAGAGCAACCTTTCTCGGCGCAGCCGCTGCTCACCTGAGCTGCACCTGCGCCAAAAGGGCTGGGGATGAGCCCAGTGGCACTGCATTTCCTCTCAAGGAAATGCAACACCACGTGACTCGCTGCCTTTGCTTGGCGGGGCCACAACTCAGCTGAGTAGTGGCCGTGCCAAGCAACGGCAATGAGCCTGTGGCAGCTGCCAAAAAGTGCCACGTTTTTGGCAGCTGTCAACCCCACTCCTCTCCCCTCAGTGCTCCCACGGTGTCCCCTGGGATACCAAGGGGAGGGCTGAGGGAGGAAGGGGGGTGAGGCAGTGCCATCCGGATCTCCGCTGTGCCTGACCATTAGTCAGGCACAGCTGGGGCCTGGGGCAACTTTAAGCTTCAGAGCCTCTGTGGGTTTAAAGCAGTGTTCTCCAACCTTGGGTCCTTGCTACGCTGGCTGAGGCATGCTGGGAGTTGTAGGCCAAAAACATCTGGGGACCCAAGGTTGGAGAACACTGCTTCAAAGCATTGTGTGAACCTAGTCCACGACTTATCGTGTTGTATGAACCCAGTCGCTATGTATCCTCTCGTCTACCTTGTGATGCAGATTGGAGTATGCATTGCTGTCTACTATCTGGGGTACTGAGCATTACCCACACATTCTAGTCATGTGCCACAACTTTGTCTCTGGACTGGGGCCACTGCCTACCTATTATGAACTTCTTCAGGGAGATGGGCACTGCAGATAAGAATCCAGAATTATTATCATTGCATTTTTAAAAGCAAATCACATGTTGGCAACAAGTATTTGATACTGGTGTATAGCATGGGCTGGTTCAGATGATTGTATCTTGTCTTAATAAGATATTAACAAGCCTCATGGGGATGGACACAGCCCTTTCTCTCCTCTTGTTGTGGTGGGAGCAAACTAAGTGGGTGCTCTTCCATTAGCTATAGTTTCCTACACTGGGAAACGAAGGTTAACGGCTTCAAAACAAGTCAGGATATTATGTCAGCTTCAAACCACAGCTTCATATCCTGGTTTGTTCTGCAGTCATTGACTATCATTTCCTGGTTCGGACAAAACAAGAAACTATAGTTAGTGGAAGACTTCTTGGATTGTTTGCTTGCCTGGAGGAAGGACCAAAGGGACTGTGTGTGTAGCCAAAAGGTTTGGTCATATCTTGGTTTATTAAGCCAACATATGATCATCTGAACGTGGCCAATGTCTGATTTAGAACTAACACTGAAAACTCCTTAATTTCATCAATACTTTTTTTTTTAGAAACCACAAATGACTGGTATAAACCCTTATGAACAGATTGTGGTGTGTGTGTGTGTGTGTGTGTGTGTGTGTATACTTAAGAGTCGTAGAAAATCCAACTTTTGTAAGCAGGGAAAGAAATTCCAATGATCTATGGCCGGGGTGGGGAACCTCTTTCAGCCTGAGGGCCAAATTCAATTTTGGAGACGCTCTTGGGGGCCACATTCCAGAGGTGTGTGGGGCTGAAGGCAAAGGGGGTGAGGCCAAAGGTAAAGGGGGCAAGGCCAAAAATACAAAAAATACCAGCATATTGTAGCGTAACGCTCTTACTGCCAGTAACTAACCCTTAGGAGAGGCATTTCAACCTTTTAGACCAGGACTCTCCAACCGTGGGTCCCCAGATTTTGCTGGCCTACAGCTCCCAGCATACCCAGCCAGCATGGCTAATGGCAAGGGATTCTGGGAGCTGTAGTCCAGCAACATCTGGGGACCCAAGGCTGGAGAGCCCTGTTTTAGACTGAGGGGAAAAACTGCATAAAAGGTCAGGAAGCCACCAAGCAATCAGTGGTTGGGAGAAAGGGGGTGGAGCCATCTGGAGAACACCAGATGGCCTGACTGGAACTGCAGGGGGGCTGGATTTGGCCCAGAGGCTTGAGGTTCCTCACCCCCGATCTATGGGTCTGGAATGTATATTTGGCACATGTTTGCAAAATTTGCACTTGCAAAATTTGGATTCTTCTTCTTTTTAAAATTCTTTTGGATTTTTAAAGATGTAATCCATTTTAGCCAAGATCTAGGACACGGGCTACTGAAGGAATATTGGAATCATGTAACATTGAGGGAGTAATATATGTAGAAGGAAAGAGGCCAGAGACCGGATGCCTCAGAGAGGGGAGTACACCCCATTTCCCCTGGACACTCCTGCTCAGCTCTGGGTTCCTGATATTATGTATCGATAACCAGGCACATGTTGGAGAAGGAGAATGCCTGGGTACAAATGTCTTTTTTGTGGTGGGGGGGGCTTGTGTGCAAAGGTAAGAGTCACATCCATAACTCCGCCCACATTTGGCTCTGGCCCTGCCCACTTCTGGAATGCAGACCCTGACAGGTTGTGATGGAGGAAACTGGGAACTTGGCAAGAAAAAGGATCTGTACCCTCTGTTAAAATTAAGGGGGAAAGTCTGTTAAGTCATGGGCTGAATCGCTTTGCCCAGTTGGAAATGATAAGAATTTATGTCCAGTTATCAGCACATTTCCACAGACTCAGAGCACATGGGACAAGAAGGAAGAGGGGGAAATTTGAGGGGCTTTTTTTTCAACCACTTGCCCATTTTACTCAGTGCTGTCACCACCATGTGACTATCAGCTCCCAGCAGCAAAGTGGTCGAGGGTGACTGATCGACTCTTCTGTTAATCTTTCTGGCCAACTTTGAACATCGACAGATGGCTCTCCTACGTGGGCATTCTATTAATACCTTGCATGCCCACATGACTGGTATAAACCAAGGGGGGATGGAAAAAGAGTCAAGTCTAATTGGCCAAGCTGCATTAATGCCAGCTAATCCACTTTATTTCTATGACTCACCATTTTGGTCCGTTGAAAAGTAAAACAAAACGCATGCGCGCACAGGTGTGCAATTTTCAAATAGCCCCATGATGTGCTAGCTACACATGTGCAGGGAAATTGTGGTGCGAGGATGCTTTCATACCTACAATCCCACACATGCATATCTGAAGTGGTACAGTCAGGGAGGACTATGCCACACATGCTCTGCTCCCCATTTGAATCCGCTCTTTGTTTTTTAAATTAAGCTTCTAGTCCTTAATATTATGGGTGTGTGTGGGGGGGAATGTAACCTTTAACACCCTCTATGATTTGGCATCAGGGTATCTGAAGGATCACCTGCTCCCACATGAACATGCCTGGTTTCAAGGATCATCTGACAGCCCTTTTCCAGGTGCCATCAGAGATTAGGCAGGTGCATTTTCAGCTGCAGCGTCCAGTCTTTGGAATGTTCTCCCCAGGTAGGCTCACATAGCATCAAATTTGATCACTCAGTTTTCTTAATCTGCTGCTCATTTAAATGTTATTAGTAATGTTTCTGTTAGCGGTTGCATTTTAAGATTTTAGGCATCACTTTTTAAGAAGGTGAGACACCAGGGAAGTTCACTGGATTCTAAGGCAAGGTAAAAAAATAAATAAATCCCTTAACTGAAACAGTATCTTCACCCCACCCTGCCTCAAAGGAATTGAAGGCAGTATAGACGGGGAGGTCATCCCCGCTCATCTTCACAACCACCCTGCAAGTCGAGATGGGTTAGTTTGAGAAAGAAAGAGCAACTGGTCTAGGGTCACCCAGGCGACTTCATGATTGATGAAGGATTCAAACTCAGACTTTCCCTCCCTCCCAGTCCAAATCCAAGACTGTATCCACCAAGCCATGAAAAACCTGTAATGACAGCATGTCCTAGAACGTGCCTAACCTACCTCACAGGGTTGTTGTGAGGATAAAATGGAGAGGAGGAGGAGGATTATGTAAGCCACCTTGGGCTCCTTGCAGGAAAAAAGGCGGGGTATTAATATAATAAATAAATAAATAAAAATAATTTTTAAAAACAGCCTTCCCCAACCTGGTGCCCTCCAGATGTGGAGAATTCCCATGATGGCTGGGAATGATGGGAGTTGCAGTCCAACCCAGCAGGTTTAGGAAAGGCTGTCCTAAAGCTTCAGAATCAATTTGGGCCGCTGGATCTTGTCCTGTCCTGGGTACCAAGTTCCTGGTTCAAGCTTCAGAGTCCCTCCAACTAATGATGCAAACTGTGTGCAAATATTAAAACACACACACAACAATCCAGGACCTTTTAGCTCTTTCGACTGGATCCAGACTTAGTCATACTTAAGAGTAGGCCTACTGAAATCAATGGGACTTAAGCGAGTCATGACCATTGATTTCAATAGGTGTAGACTTAAGACCTATATAGACTCTAAGTATGACTAAGTCTGGATCCAACCTTTTGTATTTTCCCCAGGATGGCTCCAGTTACTCAACCAATTATTCTGTTCCAGAACAAATTCCATTTATACACGTGTGGCTAGTGTCAATCATGAACTTGGATGAATAAGTAGAAGAAACTACAAGTTTCTAAAATTCATTCAAAAAGAGCAAGAGATATAACATAGCACTAGACGTGTTCTCCCAACTATCTCCATTCGTTATTGGTGTCGTCCAGTAAACATTGAACTAGTTATCTCGGATGAAAACCATCAACTTGTCCAGCTGCATCGGTCCTATGCGCTGTAACACAATTCCCCTAGGATCAGTGGCACTGGATTTCCTCCGTGTAAATTAATACACACATTCTGTGTGTATTATGTGTTCGTGACGGGAGTGAGTAATCTCTTGCAAAACACTGCTAAGAGCATATCACATGGAGAATTCTTCTGGAGCAAGGAATGTGTCACTGTCATCTGCCTATACACAACACCTCAGGGAGTGAGCAAGGCTGTCTCAGATTTGGACAACTGGGCAGGAGTTGGGGGAGGGAAGGAAAAGATATGCTCAGGCTTATGTTCAAAAAACACCAGCGAATCGGCTTTATTTCTGTGACTCAGGATTTTGGGGAATTAAACAAACAACAACCGATCTGCATGCACACAGGTGCACACTTTTTAAATAGGCTTGGGTCTTCTAATCTAGTCTTCTCCTTGATATGTGCTAGCTATACACATGCACAGGGAAAGTGTGTCGTGGGGATGCTTTCAAACATGCAATCTGACAGATGCACACCTGAAGTGATATAGTCCTAAAACGACTGTGCTACGTGCCCCAGCCCAATGTACGATTCAGCTCTAAACATGTTTTTTCTCCCTTTAAATTAAGCTTCTAGTCCTTATTTACATTTCACAGGAGGCAAAGCCAGCCACTTCATTTCTCATCCAAATAACCTCAAATAAAATAAATTATTCCATTCATTTACACCCTGACCCGGATCATCCCAAACAAATCGATTCCCCGCCCCCCCAGCTTAATTTCCATGCAGGGGAAGATATTTTTTCTGGGGGTGGTGTTGCATTATGTGGGAAAGGGAGAGTTAACCCGTCCCTCCCCAGCTGCAATACCCCTTGAAAATTGTCCCCTGCATGGCAATTAAGCTTAGAAAAAAAATCCCTATTGGCACTCAGGGCTCTGTGGAATAGATCCAAGGCTGGGGCCCAGCAACAGCTCTGCCCTAAAGCCTTTAGCAAAAATTGCCAATAATGTTTTCAGCATACTTCTCCCTGCCCCCAATCATGAGAACTAGAAACTTTTCAAACGTACATGAAAGCTAATTTGTCAGACTTTGCTGCCGTATTCGATGTCAGCTGCCAAAATCAAACCCGTACAGACCCCTAGTTAATGATCTCCTCACTCAGTTTCAATGGACATGCATAATTTACTTTTCCAGTTTGCATCAGCAGCACTTGCAAAATGCCAGAACTTTGACAATTAAGGCTTTTGCCCAATGGCTGAAGCTGCCACAGACATGGCATGATGAGACGAGATGGGGTTTTGCCCACAAACAATTGCTCATGTGTCTCTCTGGTTTCTCTGATGCCTTGGAAGAGACGGACTTCAATAAGATAATTCCATGTATAGCTGAAGTCTTCCAGAAAGAAACCATGCTCAGCTGTTTATGCGGGATTTTATGATGTGAGCTATTATTCACCAGGGACTTGGCCGATAGGATCAATTTATTTAAAACATTGTGTTCTTATTTGAGCTATGGGAGTTGGATGGAACATTCTTTTTCTCACTGCCAAACCACCGGCCAGTTTGAATTAGAGAGTTTTCAACTTATAGCTACCACTCAATTTCTGAGGCTCCAGGAAGTAAGAGTACTGGTTGGAGAAAAACACAGTTATTAGTTCTTAAATGCTGTAGCCTCCACATGTTTTAATGTCAGTGGAGAGAAAATACAATAGTTTGGAAATGGCCTACACTAAGAGCCATTCTACATATTATATATTATTTTGCTTTTGTGTTGCTCGAATTCTTCTGCTGCTTAAATTTTTATTCAGTTGTTATTTTATTTTGAATGGCTACTGTAATGTCATTACTGTATTATTTTTTTTAACTGTTCTGTAAGCCGTTTTATCCTGCGCTTCCCACATGCTGCTCAGGGTACTCCATACCACCCAAAGGCGGTGTTAGAGGGTGGCCCACTAGGGCTGGAGCCCCAAATCTTTCATTTGGAGCCCTGAATCTCTGGGAGGCCATCTGTCCCACCACCCTGCTGTCCATGGGCACTTGCGGAAATAAAGGCACAGGGACCCTGATCATCTCTGTTGCATCTCATCCCCCTAGATTAGCTGGCTTTTTGCCCACATGTGCTTCACCTCCTGCTGCCCCTCCCCGAATCTTTCTGCCTGAGGTTTTGTTCTGAAATCAAATGCCCTCCTCTCCCCTGTCCATGCATCCCCTTTTACAAATAGGGGTGTCCTTAGGAGACAGGTTCCTTTAAAGACAGACAGACAGACAGACAGACACACACACACACACACACACACACTTCAGAGCATATGTAAATTAGCATATGCAAATTTGTGCATTTTTTTCGTCCTGTGGACCTGAGCCCCAGATCTTTTCAGTTTACCTAGCATCACCCCTGATACCACCACATTATCCTCACAAGAACCCTGTGAGATTATTTAAGCTACGAGAGAAAAAATGGATCACCCAGTGGCTGGGTTCAGAAAACACACTAACCCACACTCAAGGGTTGAATATGGGTTGAGTGTGGGGTGTCGTTGAACCAAAGGTTGTTGTTGAAATGGGGGTTATCGTGTTGTCTGAACCCAACTGCACTAACAAGCCATGGTTTATAACCACGAACAACCCATGAAGAGAACCCCTGGCTTGTTGTTGGGTTATGAGCTGTGGGTTGGTCACCATGGTTTGTTATCTTGGCAGGGTTCAGACAACACGATAACCCACGTTTCAACAACAACCCACAGTTCAGCAACAACCCACACTCAACCCTTGTGTGGGGGTTATCGTGTCGTCTGAACCCAGTCAGTGAATTTCATGGCTGAGTGGAGATTTAAACCCAGGTCTCCCTAGTCCTAATCCAATACTCTAGCCACTACACCACACCACCTATGGGGTGTTGTTACCTTCTTAATGGAATTTAAGAGGCTCAACTTGTCCCTTCTCCCATTCACTGTTACCATTACAATCCGGACTCTCCACACCCTGCACAATATGGGATAACTTTTATATCCTTACCACCCCTAGTTGATTTTCCCCTCACATAAATAGTTGCAGGGAACAAGTCTGACTTGAAAAAGCCATGCTGAATTTGAAAAGCAAGCTGCGGGTAAGCCATTTCCTAAATTCCATGCAACTTCCTGTTTTCCCTGCCAACTCAACTTAGAAAGAAAATAAAAGAAGGTATGCCAGTAAAAACAACTATAGCCCTTCCAACCCACTAAGAGTGTTCAAACTGAACATTTGAGCCAAAGGGGCATCCTGAGTCATATCATGGCAAGTCTCCAGGAAGTGACTCAGGTAAAGACCGGACACATTTCCTGCCTGGTATATATTGTGGAGCTCTCTGCTATGAACCATCCATCACTTTCACATAAAAATATACACTCAGTTCTTTAAACACATGCACACACACACAGCTGCCACGAATCTGGACAAATTCATGGGGGAGGAGAAGGCTATCAATGGCTACTAGTGCCGATTGGCTATATGCTTCCTCCAGTATCAGAAGTAGTATGCCTAGGTACTCCACATGGGCGGGAGGGTACTGTTGCGCTCATGTCCTGCTTGTGGGTTTCCCATGGGCAGCTGGTTGGCCACTGTGTGAACAGAATGCTGGACTAGATGGACCCTTGGTCTGATCCAGCATGGCTCTTCTTATGTTGCCCATTTCCCTGATCTCTTTCCCTCATGCCTGCTCGCCTCTGCATCTTTTACTCTCCACAGCCTTAGGCCTGCTGGGCTACCAGCTCAATTCAATGGAGAGATAATTCTGCAGTAGGACACATCAGGATAAAAAGAGGACATATCAACTCTGTGCCTCTCTCTCGCTTTACCCCACCCACCACTCTTCTGGTTTGGCGAGGGGACTGGAGGAAAGTGTGAGACGGGTTAGCTACACCACAAAGCCACCAAGGGCATATGCACAGATTTCTGTGAAAAACAACGCTGACTGCCGAGCGCCCCTAAGGTGCCATGAACTACAGTCGCGTTATCAGTTCTTCTAATAGCACTGCAATAGAAAACGAGCTCTTACGTATAACTTTATGAGCAGTTTACATCAAAGGGTCACTCAGGCTGCATCTACAGTACAAACACCATTGTATGTCCTCAAGGAACTCCAGAAACAGGGCTCTTTTAGCCATACAAGATACTGGGGCAACAATCCAAGGCTCACCTTTGTAGATATGGCCTTGAATCTCAACAGGATTAAAAATAAGTCTCTAGCCCTCATAGTTCGGAAGTGCCACAGGATCCACTTGCTAACTTCTCAGCCGTTTGCTTGCTCCCCCTGTCCTTAGTGCTCATCTGTCCCTAATAATGATCATGCACCACCCTCCCTTCAGACTTGGCTCTACTGCCCTTCAATTCAGCTCCAGGAATACTACCAGGTGCTGAGGAGGGACAGGGAGCACCTAAACGCCGAGTTGGGCTTTGGCTTGGATTTATGTTTGCAATGCCAAGTGGGGGAGATGCGCCGTGTAGGCCTAAGCCTATGACCTAGCTCTCACTGAAGTGGTCAACCAGTACCAGATGTTTCAGACGACAACTCCCATAATCGCTTACTATTGGCCATGCTGGTCTGGGGCTGATGGGAGCTGTTCCAGTTCACACTGCAGCCAGGGGCTCAAACGCTTCTCCATACAAAAAAATAAAATAAAAAAATCCCTCTACATAGAAAACTAGAGTGGTACAGAAGAAGATTTTAGTTTAGCTGTCTCCCTGACACATCTGTTTTCTATGTGCAGGGAATCGCTGGAGCTGAAGGTCTAATTCAGTCACGAAGTTGCGCAACCCAAACTAGGCCTGTGCCTGCCCCAGCGGCCCCACAAAGTATTAAGCAGGCACTTCCTGCGAGAACTGCTTGGAGCCCCTGACGTACATTTGTCTCTAGACAACAGGTTTGTAGAACGACGGCCAACCAACTGAGTACCGTCCCTTTGGCTGTCTCTAGTGAAGCATCCGGCTCAGCTAACAGCAACGTGTCAGCCAGAATTTTATCCTAGAACCTAAAACCCAGAGCAGCTGATGCTTGCCCAATTATTTAACAGTGACTAAGCAAGAACACAGCTATGTGTAAACATCTTTGACCTAAGGGGGATTTGGCTAGCTGGCTATTCTGCTTACTCTATTAGAGAACTTTTTTGGAATGTGTGCTGGAGAGAACAGGAGAGGGACTAGGATTAGGGTTGCGACTCAAGGAAAAGGGAGCAAACAGGTCTTGGTGGGATGGAGGGCAAGGAACCAGGCTCCACGAGGAGGAGCCTTGGAGCTGGAACAAATGAAGACCTCAAACCCTTTGACCACTAGATAAACATACTACCCCAAATCCTCTCCACACAAGGGGGAACCCTAGCTGGGTCCGAATCCCTTCTCACCTGGAGGATCTCTTTACACGTTCATTGGTCCACGTGTAGAGCCCCTTTGCACAACAACTGAACTACTGTGGGGTATGGCCTCTGGGCTCATCAGTGGCAGGGCTAGTTCACGTTGCCCCATGACCTCCCTTAGGCATTCTTTCACCTAAATCCCTCCCATGATCCTCAGATTGCCGATTGCAGGATGACGTCCAGAAGAGCCCACAAGACGACTTTGGAATAAATAGTTTAATGCATGGGTGGGCAGCCTGCGGCCTTGTGAGATCTACTTTGTTTTTGTTTTTTTTCTAGAACCCCTGAGGTCCATCAACAGGAACCAAGTACAAAAGCCATACACGTAAAAGTTAAAGAATTCTGAGCCCAGAACTTGACTGATCTCATAGTCCTTCCACACAAAAATCCTGGTTACCCCAAGATTTCTTCATTTCAGCAGTGCAATTTGGGGTGCGTGCGTGCGTGCGTGCGTGTGTGTGTGCATGCATGTATAGTGAGAGAGATTTTATTGACTGGGAGTCAGAAATCCTTGCTGATCTATGGCAAAACACACAAAATCTACCTTCTGCCGCACTCCTGGTTTAAAGAACTAATACACACGGACACATTTGCACACTCAACTTTGTTTGTTGTCTCATCTCATGCTTCAGTCAGGCCAGTCATTCCCTTACACTCACCCGCACGACATAGTTGAACCGCCTGGAGTCCAGAATAGCATTTGAGAAATCCAGCCTGTTGAAAGCTTCTCCCAGGGTGCAGTAGCCGTGGCGCTGAGAATACAGGGAAGTGAAATAAACGTGCAATTCATTTGTATTAGGGATTCTGGATGGAGACAAAGGAGTACATGGTCTGAAGCTCGTACTGCAAGACAACTTTGATTCTAGGGGGGGTTTCAAAGGATTTGGGACTCTGCTGATATCACCAATACGACGAAATGCCTGCATTTTATTATGAAAAGCAAACAAACAAAGAACCAGACTCCCTCCCTGGCCTCTCAATAGGGTCTCGTCCAAGAATTTCGCCTGGCTGGAAATGTCTTTAAAAAACTCCACATGAACAGCATCTGGGTATCAGTCCAGAGGGCAGCTCTTTCTTTCTCTGGGCCAAATCAGACATAGATTTGGTCATCTAGCCCAGTGTTCTCCAACTTTGGGTCCCCAGATGTCTTTGGCCTACAACTCCCAGCATGCCCCAGCCAGCTATGCTGGCTGGGGCATGCTGGGAGTTGTAGGCCAAAGACATCTGGGGACCCAAGGTTGGAGAACACTGATCTAGCCTATATTGGCTGGGTTCGCATGACTGGGGAAGGAAAAGAAGCCATGGTGGCTTCTTTCCCCTGCCCTGTGTGTGCCGGTCGCGTGCTGCCTCATTTCCATAATTACCCTCACGGGGTGCGGGGTGCCGTGTCATCCAAACCCAGTGAGGTGGGCGGCAGGGGTGGCTTCCAAACCAGCCCGCAACCCATGGCTCATCCTAGGGTAGAAGCCACTCCTGATGCACACCCTCGGCGGGTTCAGACAACACGGCAACCCATTGTGGAAATGAGGCAGCGTGCAGCTGGCACATGCAGGGCAGGGAAAAGAAGCCACCGTGGCTTCTTTTCCTTCCCCAATCGTGCGAAAAACATGCTTAAATACATCACAAGCAGTGATGAGAGCCAGTGTGGCGTAGCGGTGAGAATGTTGGACTGGGACTCGGGAGATCCGGGTTCTAGTCTTCGCTCGGCCATGAAACTCACTGGGTGACTTTGGGCCAGTCACTGACTCTCAGCCTAACCTGCCTCACAGGGTTGTTGTGAGGATAAAATAGAGAGGAGGAGGAGGATTATGTAAGCCGCCTTGGGTTCCTTGCAGGAAAAAGGCGGGGTATAAATATAATAAATAAATAAAATAAATTGTCTACTCTGACTGTCTATGGCTCTTCAAGGTCCCATGCAGAGGCCTTCCCCATCACCCGCTACTGGACTCCCAACTCCACACTTTAAAAATAAATAAATAAATAACTGGCGCTGCCAGGCTCGAACCTGGAACCTTCAGCATGCAAAGCATAGCTCAGCTCTTCCCTGAGTGTTGGTCCCTCCCATCAATTCTTAGTGTATCCAAAGTTAAATGGATACTACACATGATGATCTTAGCTAAGAGGCTGAGAAGTAGGATTTACTGGCCAAAATTAGCACCTTCAATAAAATATGCACTAGCCTTACTCATTGCCAAGTTAAGTTTATTTGCTCAGTCATAAGCTATTTTAGCTGCGGTAAACAGAAGCAGAATGGGTTATTTTAGGCAAAATTACACTGTTTAAAATAATAACGGCTACTTACTTCTTTTGTGCTTCCCTTATGCACGTAAATCCACTTCTCTTGATGAAAATCTGTTCAAATGGAAACACATTTTCTTCTGTTAAAGCCATATACATTCCAACCGCACCCCGATTTGCTTCATTCTGTGTGTTGTTTTTTTTTTTTACAGCAGGTCTCATGAAAATACAAGCAAAATTGGGTGCCTTTGTTTCCAAATTATTCACATTTAAAACAAACAGCAACGTATCAGAAATTATTATTAGCATTTCAGCTGAGAATATTATAAAAGTGATCATATTTCAGTACCTTGATAACTGTCAGGATCAGAGAAAACAAGAATTGCCAGATACTAACAGAGGTAAGAAACAGCTGGATTTTCTGGTTAATTTTGTCAATTTGGGTAAACTTAGCAGATTCGAGGCAGAGCCAGACCACCACCACCCCTTATGTTTAGCAACATTAAACAGCAAAATAAGAGCATATGAAGAAATTAATGCTACCCGTATGTAGGGATTTTCCAGGGAGTCACAACTGTGAAATAGTTGTTGACATTGTTCAACTCCGGGGGGAAAATATTCTTCTTTTAACTTTGGGAATCGCGGTCTCAAAATCTAAATTAGAGGAATGATGGAAACAGGTATTTCCGTCGTAAACAGGTTTTGTTTTGTTTTTTAAATCTGCTGTCCGATTAAGCAAGAGCACCTTGTCAGTTGATCAAAATGTGTTAAGAATAAATTAATCTAACAAATTAGCAGCACAATCCTATTCATGTATACTCAGAAGTAAGTCCCACTGAGTCCAATGGGGCTTACTCCAAAGAAAGTGGCTATAGGATTGCCGCCTTAGCAACTAAAAAGCCATAGCAGTTTCTTGGGTTTTCTATCTCCAACGCCTGCCTTTTTGCTTGCAAATGGGAGTGAACCAGCTTGAACCAGTCTGTGACTGTGTAATAAATTTGATTAGATTTGAGTAAACCAGCATTGTGGAATGGGATGACGTTTGGAAGCTGGTGGTTGGGGGAAGGCATATGGACTGAAGTTCTGGAGTCAGCAGCATCATATACCAGATGAAACAGGATTAGTATGCAGAAATCTCTTAAGAGTTCTGTCTTGGACTCTGATAAGCGAGAAGTCAATGCTGTCATATATAGGCCTCCTTTGGACATAACACTAAACCAAAGACCATAGTTTAGCATTATATGCCTGAGCCAGGAGCTTGTGAGCTCCCCTGTCCCGCTCTATCACATCTGAGAAGAGACTGGAAGCTTTCAAATTGATTTACTAACCACAGTTTAGTGTTATATTCAAACCTGGCCAAACTGTGGTTAGTCTAAACTACAGTTTAGGGCAGCCTTCTCCAACCTCACACCCTCCATTATGCTAGCTGGGGATGACGGAAGCTGTAGTCCAGTGTTCTCCAACCTTGGGTCCCCAGATGTTTTTGGCCTACAACTCCCAGCATGCTCCAGCCAGCATAGCTACACTGGCTGGGGCATGCTGGGAGTTGTAGGCCAAAAACATCTGGGGACCCAAGGTTGGAGAACACTGCTGTAGTCCATTTGGAGGGCACCAGGTTGGCAAAGGCTGGTTTAGGGAAACAAGCCAACTTCAAACTGTGGTTTATGTTGGCTGTTTCTCCTTAACTACTGTTAGATTGACCACAGTTTAGAGTTTGGATGCAATGCTAAACTTACTAACTTACAATGTACTACCCAACCAACCAGCCAACTTAGCTCTTGATCCAACTTTCTGATTAGAAAATTCCTTTTTTTTACCCTACATTTCCAAACTGTCTCCCTTGCTTCTGAACCTACACTCTCCTTTCTTGGTTCACATTTGTTTGCCATAGATTGATCCTTTGAGGGATTTATTTTAACTGTTTTAATTTTTTTCCTATCTGCTTTTAGACATTGGCTATCTTCAGCTTTGGGGGCATATATTTAAAGAGCCTACCATGGACAAGAGAATCCGTTCAAGCTGTAGGGATTACCGGTAGGGGCAGGGAGAGAAGAAGTTGGAATTGGTTCACTTGAATGTACTACTGGAGAAAAAATTACCCTTCCTTGGCCAAAGACAAACATTTGAACATGACAAACGCAACAGCATGGAGCACAGATTAATCTCCACATTGCAATGGATCCAAGCTAAGGTCAAAGCAGGGATGCAAAATCTCTCCAAGGACTTCTGGAAGATCTGCAAAGGTCATTTCACTGTGTGAGAAGTGTAGGGTTCCCCCTCTCCAAACACAGTTGTTTATTGTTGTTTTGCGATTGTGTTTTTTATGCCCCTCCCCCAGTTAATGTCTTACAGACTTACACTGAATCCTTGTCTTGTTGTTCAGCTGGTCCTTCTTTCTCTTCTTTGCAGCAACGTCACAGTTCATGCTGTTGAAAACGTTCTCCTTATTGTATTCCTCTTTTCTGCAGTAACTGGGGATGGCACAAGAAAGGGGGAGGTTGTAATCTGCAATCTGCATATTCCCCGCCCCTTCCCCAAGGAAGAGGAGTTTAGAACAGAAGCATCAACAGTTAAGTTTAAACATGATGCAAAATTGTACTGGGTGTCTATTAGCTTCTGGGCCTGTTTCAAAGTGGTGAGGGCTTTGTTAACTGGTAATAGCCTGGGGGATCTTTTTCCTAGGAAGGGCTGTTGACCCACTGGAAAAATCGACTGAGAGCCAGAGCCAATGATAGCTAGAGCTTGTAGCCATACCTCTCTCTCTGCCACCCCATCTCTTCTCTCCTTCTATGCTACCCCACATGGAATTAGGAGTAATAGTTAGACAGGTCAAACCTATACACTTCGCTCCATCACTTGGTTCAAGGTTCCAAATTTTACCGCAGTGGTATGGGAAGAATGGAAACAGCTCCCACACAGCTATGGTAATGTATGAAGGGTCCCATTTTTCCGACTTCTAAACTAAATGACCAAACATATTTCTTTTCTAAATATATGGAAATATCTTCTCCAGAGCCTGATTTTGCTAGGTGTTGGCACCAACCACATCCTGATCTTGGGATTCCATTTACACACTTGGGCCAGGAAGGGGGGGGGAACCCACAGAGAGCCAGTGTGGCGTAGTGGTGAGAGTGTTGGACTGGGACTCGGGAGATCCGGGTTCTAGTCCCTGCTCGGCCATGAAACTCACTGGGTGACTTTGGGCCAGTCACTGCCTCTCAGCCTAACCTACCTCACAGGGTTGTTGTTAGGATAAAATGGAGAGGAGGAGGAGGATTATGTAAGCTGCCTTGGGTTCCTTGCAGGAAAAAAGGCGGGGTATAAATATAATAAATAAATAAATAAAATCATCTAGTTAAAAAATGCTACTTATAAATGAATTGACTCATGGAGCATTTCCTTTCCTGTAGACACCTTGCAAATTCAGGAAATGTCTCTCAGGGATGATCCTCGGTAGAAGATACAATGGCAATTTTCTAGGCTGTCCTGATGAAGATCACAACCATAATTAAATGGCAGCTGCGTAATGAATGGCATGACCTTTGCGAAACACAATTCCCCTCCCTTTAACCTCCTCCTGCTCATCTGATGTCAAAGCTTCCTGCTTGTGTCATACCCAGGTTACGCTGCAAACATCTTCAGGCATGGGTACATTCAGGTTTCATGCACCTGCAAACGGCTATTCACACTTCCAAAGGTCTATAAATAATATGATGTTGGGAGCAGGGCTTGAACAGCTCAGTTTACAAGGGTGATGGATGGGAAGAGCAATATGGGACTAAAAGCTGTTCGACACTCGCAAGCGGCAGAGCGTTCCAGGGACTATACCATCTCAGGCTGCCTGGGGGCAGGGGAAATTGCCCCACACTGCAGGGTGGAAAAAAATTTTGGTAGCTTGTTGACGAATTTTGGCAGCAAACTGCTACAGAGGCTTCAAAAGGACAAATAAAAGGAACCAGTGAAGCCATCATTGACTTGAACCATGTCCTCACACACCCCTCCCATCGCCTCCTTCACTACACGGATTGAGGTACTACAATAGCTGTATGCCTTCAGAGCATGTGCAAGGTACAGCTGCGTGAAGAAGCAAATGGCGGGTCTTCCTTACACTTGGCAGGGGCAGACTTCAGGCTTGCGGGATCCATTTTGGGGTGTGTGTGGGTTTTTTTAAAAAAAAAGAAACCCCCAGTTCCACCACTGGGAGCCAGATGCAAGAGGGTGGTCTGGGCGAGCGGAGCCAGATGCAAAATGGCGGCTCGGAGAATGGAGCCGATGACCTACTGCACCCCAGGAGCCATGCACGGGGATAACATGCCTAAACAAATCTGCACCTGAATCACAACACTTCAGGGACTGTTGAACCTTCTGCCTTGCCCCTGCCTTACACCAATGCCATTAAGCAAAGCTAGAAGGGTACAAACTTATTATTGAGGGCTTCCCAATAAGTTTGTACCATTTTTCAATTATACTTGACTTTTTGCTGGCTTTGTACTATGAAGTATTGCTCCTGATAGGGAGGCAGTGTTCGGTCAGTCAAGTAGCATAACTGCAAATTTAACACAGCCTTGACTGCAGTGTTAGTCCTGGAGATTTAAAAAAACACCAAACCCAAAATGTACACACACACACAACTCCATAATGGTTTTTTGCTTTCACAAGGAGCTGAACAATAGTGTCAGGGTAACTGCACAGCACTAAAATTATATCTATATCTATGTTACCAGCTGTTCTTATTTACACAGTGATCTGTTTTATCACCCTAAATGTAATGCTTGGGTCATAAACTATTTTAAAAGCATGCCTGAAAGAAGAAGAAAAAAAGTTAAAAGAAAAAAACAAAACACTACAACAGAATTCTCTGCAGAAAAATATATTCCCTCCTGCATTTGTAACAAGATCCTAGTCAGAGCAGTCTTTGGACAGCCAACGCTATTGTTGAATCTCCTGGCCAGTTTGTGGTTTTACATTAAATCTCATTCTCAATTATCTAAAACTAAAACAAAGATGGAGAGAAAAAGAATGAGTCCCCCTCTACTCTGTAACAACACAGCAGAGGTTAGTCTCCAACCACCTAATGACTTGTTCATTAGTGCAAGGATCAAAGCACACATGAGAATTTTTTACATTCAAGAGAATAAAACTAGGTATCATATTTCTCAATTCTGCTCCAAACAAGGGATCCTGTTGATGGTGTTCCAGGCAAAGCAAAAAGGATATTGATGCTGCCATAAATACGTTAAAATGACTTTATGGTACGTAACCTGGTCAAACCCCATTTGCAACTCCAGCGAGGAGTGTGTGCATTTCGTAAGTGCACCATGTAAATTCAGAAAGTAGTACTGTGGAGAAAAAGAGCCTTTGCAGGTTCATACACACACACACCCTCATGTGTGAACCGGCTAAAGGCTGGGGGTGGGGTGTGCATAGTTAGCGTGTGGAGAAAGGGGCCTTTGGGGGTTCCTGCATGCATGCATGCATGCACATACACACACACACACACACACACGCCTCCTCATGTGTAAACCAAGTGGGGCCAGTTGAGGGGGCTGGGAGGAAGCGAAAGGTACATAAAACATAAGATGGGGCCTGGCGCCTGGAACGCTACATATGAAAGCGTTCATATGTAAATGTAGTTCAAGCCATGAGTCATGAGTTCCCTTCCCCCTGCCTGGCCAGGTGAGGTGCATGGTGATTGGCTAAGAGGCAGCAGAGGAGGGGAGGGGGGAAAAAAGGTATATTTCCCAAAGCGTGGTTTTTGGTCTTTGTCTCTTGGTCTTTGGTAGCGTGGCTGCCCAGCGGTTGGAGCCATGGCAGCGTGCCAAAGAGGGGCCCAAGCCTTTGGGGGGCCCCCCCTTAGGAACCGACCCCAGGCAGCTCCTGGTAAAATTAGCTGGATTGAGGGCTCTAGTAAAGGCAAGCCTTGTGGGAGTTTTACCCATCTCGGACCTGCGGGTAGATGGAGTAGTTCCTCCTCGGGCAACAAGGCTGTGCTGGATTTAACCCTTGAAGAGAACACCCTCAGGTAACAGGTGTGTGCCTGAGAGATCTTAAGGAATCAGGTATTATTGTTTTGCAGCTTTACTGTGTACTAAAGTGTCTCTCTCTTTATTTTGTGTGCTTCTCTCATTTCCCTAATCTTGTTGTAAAATGCTACCAGAATAAACCTTGTCCTGGTTTTACCCCACATGGGTTTTGTAGTCACGCTGCTTGGTTCAGTATCTAAATCCAGGTTACAGAAATTGAAGGCGAGTCCCTGAACAGAGATCCAAGTAGGATTGCAGACAGCTGAGGCTGGCAATCTGGTACCTTGAGATCTCTGGGGGTCTTGGTTCCTTTGGAGTAGGAAAGGGTGGGGGTGTGGCGGGCCAGCCAGCCCCCCCTTCCTCCACAAGTATATTGGGTACAAAATTCAGCGCCCTGAAAACATCAACTTCTTCTTCTTCTTCTTTTTTTAAGGGTTCTAGTCCTTAAGGCAACAAAAATAAGCATGAAATGCCAGGCATAATGAAATCTCAGGCTGCAAGTCAGCTTGGGGAGCTGGATTTCCAAGGGTCAGGGAAAGAAGGCCTTCAGTGCCCGGTGTTGCTCTTTGTTCTCCTGCATGACCAGTAGAAGCAGAATAAATTAAGTAAATTCAGCAACTGCATGTAAATCTGCTAATTTGCATCATATACAGGTTGTAGAATTCAGCTCTTCAGCTAAACTACCCACTATGTTAAATACATATTGTGCAGCTGATCCTTACCCTTTTTTTTTAAAACCTCAGTGTAAGCACTCAGGGCCCCAATCCGTACCACCATGTGTGGGTAGATTAAGTTTAAACCTTCCCACCCAGCCATCCCCCCTCCTTAAATTCACCCTCCTTCACGGGAGCCAGAAAAGAAAAGAAAAGCTCCATTGGCACTAATGGAGGCTTTTCTTTTCTTTTTTAGCCTCCGAAAGGGGGTGGGTGGATGGGAAATTTAGGAACCAAGTAGATGCAGAACAGAAAATTGCTGGAGCTACAGCTATGACTCAGAACATGCAATCGGGCATATTGCCACTTGACCTGGCCAATGCAGAAATGCATTAGTCTTAGGCAGTGCATCAACAAATGCTCAGAGAGCAATGGTATTTCTGGAAATGCCCTGGAATATTCCAAAGTATCGACAAGTTTGGTTTGGCTCATAAGGCATGTGCTTGGTGGTGCAGCAACCAGAAGCTGTCGAACAGAACAGCTGTGACTTGAAGCCTATGTGTTACCTATGGAGGCATCTCCCCCCTCCGGCTTCTCCCTGTGTTCTCCCAAAGCAAAAGCGATCTCTGTCCTTATCTTCAATAGAAACTGTATCTTTGTTTACCCGGCTATGTTACTAGGACATAGAAATGTCACTGGATCAGATGATTCAACCGTGCTTCTTTGCCCAATACCATGTGATGTGATCTGAAACTTGTTAAGAGTTCTGCGGTAAGTTTATGCTGCAGAGCTGAAGAGTTTCTAAAGACCAGGGATGGTGCCAGGAGTCGGTATCACTGGGTGGATGCCAAGGCCCATGTCCCAGCAAGGGGCACACTGCTGACCTCTAGAACCCCCTGGCCTAGCTCCTGCTCTTTCCCGCCATCACTGACTGGGTTCAGAAAACACAGTAACCCACACTCAAAGGTTGAATGTGGGTTGTAGTTGAACCATGAGTTGTTGTTGAAATGTGGGCTATTGTGTTGTCTGAACCCAGTCGAGATAACAAAGCATGGTGAACAACCCACAGTTCATAACCCAACAACAAACCATGGGTTCTCTTCATGGGTTGTTCGTGGTTAACAAGCCATGGCTTGTTAGCGCAGCTGGGTTCAGACAACACAATAAACCATGTTTCAACAACAACCCATGGTTCAATGACAACCCACACCCAACCCATACTCAACCTTTGAGTGTGGGTTATTGTGTTGCCTGAACCCAGCCATTGGCTCTCTGAGCAAGCAAACAGTGACAAGAACAAAAAGAAACAATGGCCCACACTTCCTTTGCTGTCTCCTTCTGGGCAGTGGTCCAGAAGGAGAGGGCAAGCAGATGGGTATTGGTGGGAGCGGCAAGGACGTAGACCCACTCAGGGAGAGGAGCCCATTGAGGGCATCTTGCCTAAGGGATCCCCAAAATCTGGGGTCAACACTGCTAGAGACGGATGTCTTAGACCAGCTGCAGAAAACGTATCTAATTCTGTAATACATCAGAGCTGCATCGAAACTTTGGGAAGGGGAACAGGCGGCCTCAAGTTATGTTGCAGGGACAACTGCATATTTGAATGCACATCCATACTAAAAATCTTCCTGCGCAAAGAAAGCTAGCATGTCATGTGGAGGAGGGAGGAGGCTTTCCCCTAGATTTGAAGGTGCAGGGACATTTTATACTCCAGCGCAGGTGGGCTCATGCAACAAACTGCAGCAACACTCATCACAAGAGCCGCCTGACAGCAGGTCAGGCTATTTGTCCATCTATCCCAGTTTTGTCTATTCTGGCTAGCAGGAGCGCTCCAGGATCTCGGGCAGAAGTCGCTCCCCATCCCCTGCTACCTGGTCCTTTTTAAGTGGAGCTGCTGAGGATTGAACCTGGGACCTTCTGCATGCAAGGCAGGTGTCTCTACCACTGAGCAAGGGTCCCTCCCCTAAAATGTTAAAGGTAGAGCCCCTGCACTCTCCTCCTACAACAGGACTAGAACCTGCAACCATCTGCCCTGCAAGCAATGGCTCTGACCAAATGCCCAGCCAGCCAGACACAATTCCATCACCCTCTGCAGCAAAGCCCCACCATTCCATGTACCTTTTGTTTAATTCAACACTTTAGTAGCTGTGCCTATGCACCGCTCCTATGCTAGAGTGCACATCTAGTAAGATTTTTTTTAAAGCGTAAACAGCAGCACAGCTATCCCCCTGCAGCAAGACTATCCTTTCAATCTGATGGCCAGGCTATTGTTCTTGCAAAGGGACTCCCAGGAGTATCACACAATGGGCTAAAATACCATTAGGGCATAGCTCTAATAGACTGCTTCTTTGAGCCCTGAGAGATTCCAAGTGAGCTGGGTTCAAACAACACAATAACCCACACTCAAGGGTTGAGCATGGGTTGTCATTGAAATGTGGGTTATTGTGTTGTCTGAACCCAGCCGAGATAACAAATCATGATTTGTTAACTATGAACAACCTACAGTTCACAGCCCAGCAACAAACCATAGGTTATCTTCATGGGTTGTTCATGGTTAACAAACCATGGTTTGTTAATGCAGCTGGGTTCAGACAACATAACCCACGTTTCAGCAACAACCCGTGGTTCAACGACAACCCACACTCAACCCATACTCAACTCTGAACCCATGAAATGATCAATGCACCATTCCCAAGTACTGTTATACTCTACCACATGTACTTAATCCAAAAAATGGTTGCATTTAATTTTGCCATTCCAGTTTCAAAAACCAAGTGATCCAAGAACTGTTCACTTTATTGGCTAAAATAAAAATAAATAAATAAATAAAACTTTGAATAAAATTAGCATCCCAGACAAAAGATCTTGGGCCCCAGGTTACCACAATGTAGTAACCTAGTCCCATAAGAACTTATTTCATCTTATTTTTAATGTTGCTGTGAAAAGCTCTACATGGTGTTCAAGCAATCTGAAAAGATACTGAAACAGACAGTTGTTCAGCCAAAGCTGTTGTTTCTACTTGTTCTCAATTATTGTTCATTTCCTGGGACAAAGATGAGATTGAAGCATCCTGATCTGCGACATTCAGTACCAGTCCCTGCCAGAGACAGGAAACTGGGGCTGGATTGCCCATTGCTTAATAACCTTTCGTCTTTGTGCATGGAAGCCTTTACTATGCAAACACAGATCTCTGCTTGTGGCCAACATTCTGTTTGATGCCAAACAAAATAAACCAGAATGCCCTGCCATAACCGAGACTTTTGTTAACTAAACATATTAAACCAATGGAGCTCTCAGAGTTTAAAAATATACTCAGAGCCTATTTTTTGTTTAGTTCTACATCTCAACTATTGCATGCTCTGAAACCGCTTGAACTGTCAGTCTCAATTGCTTGTAATTAAACAGATACCAGTCTGAGCAAAGTCTTTTAAGCACAACTCTGCTAATGGGGGATACTGTGCTCCTGTTTCCACAAATGTATATTTTAACAAAATAACCACGCACTGATTATTATGTAACACTAACCCTTAGATTATTTAAACTTCTGCTTTCCTGGAAAGCATGACTAGGAGACACTTGAAACAAAGCTTTCAAAATAATAACATAAACGTTCCAATCTGTAACCCAGTTTGCACAGAAGCACTTCCTCTTGAGATAACGTACAGGCCAGCCTTATATACACACACACACATACATACATATGCTTATTGACCAGTGTTCTCCAACCTTGGGTCCCCAGATGTTTTTGGCCTAAAACTCCCAGCATGCCCCAGCCAGCGTAGCTGGCTGGGGCATGCTGGGAGTTTTAGGCCAAAAACATCTGGGGACCCAAGGTTGGAGAACACTGGCTTATTCAGAACCAAGTGTCATCAAATTCAATATATTCTTTCTCCCAAGTAAATGCACTTGGAACTGCAGCCTCAGCAGTGCAATTCTATGCCTGTTGACTCAGAAGCAAAGCTCCCGTGCGTTCAATGGGATTGACTGCAGGGGAAGTGTGTAAAGGATTGCAGCCCGGGGCCCTCACGCCAGTTTAAATCCAAACACTTTGCCCTAACGAGGCTGTAGACCGGGCCATTTCTGTCTCTCCTCATGTTCTTGCTTCTTTAGTAAGCTCAAGTAGCTTCAAAAACCCTAATAACTAGAAAGCTGGCTCCCATACAGAAACCATCCATCTTAAAACTGTCTCCCGATCCGGCTGCACATTTTAGGCAGACACAGGGGAAAATATCTGTGTGCCAGGCACAATTCGGGCGGCTCACTGTGTGACTGCATCATGTATCCCACATATACCTCCACGGAAAGAATGCCCACTGGTGCTCTACGGGTGGTTGTTGTTGTTTTGGTTCCTTTTAATAAATAAACAAACTTCATTCTTCCTCCTGCATACCCCACATACTAACACCTCCTGCTCACACCCGCCCTGCTCTTTGGTTTACCAACCAATTCACTTATTCTTCAGGATTCTCAAGGTTTTCTAGGCAGAGTGAAATGCAACAGAGTCATTTCCATTCTCTGAACTGAAGCGATCAAAATGCAGAGCACTTCAGACTCTGGACTGGAGCACTTCCCCCCCCCACTATGACTGAGAGCCAGTGTGGCGTAGGGGTGAGAGTGTTGGACTGGGACTCGGGAGATCCGGGTTCAATCCCCGCTCGGCCATGAACTCACTGGGTGACTTTGGGCCAGTCACTGACTCTCTCAGCCTAACCTACCTCACAGGGTTGTTGTGAGGGTAAATGGAGAGGAGGAGGAGGGTTATGTAAGCCGCCTTGGGTTCCTTGCAGGAAAAAAGGCGGGTATAAATATAATAAATAAATAAAATATGACCAAGGGAACTCAAGAGGGAGGAGATGGAGCAGCACAGACCGGGTGTGTCACACCACAACAATTGTGGTCTCCAAGGACTTGCAGGCGGGGGCCCCCTGAAGGTTAAGCAGCAGCCTGGTCAAAAGGTGGGGGGATCAGCCGGGGTTGTGAGAGGGAGAGAAACAGATAGAAGAAATTGGCAGTGGGGTGGTATTGCTACTTTCATTTTAAACAAACAAACAAACATTCTGGCTGAGTGACTCTGAACATATGCAGAGTTCATTTCCCAATAGACATACTTCCTTGCCTGTCTGGAGACTGCCCTGGTGTCCTGTACCCAGGCTGGCCTGCCAACACTGGTGCCCCCGCCTCCCCGCACAGATGCTGCTGAGAAGTGGTGACAGCAGACAGCCATCCACATGAGGGGGAGAGGCTCGGATTCTGGAGTGGCAGGGCTGGACTGCACAACAGCTGGAAGGCCAACAACACACACTCGTGTACTGCCTCACCAAATGCGCCCTGCGAAAGGATCACCTGACCCGAAGAGGCGGAGCTCAGCCTTGCAGTACTGCATGAGTGCAGCTGTATTCACAGCACGCCATCCAGAGGGCAGTGTGCGTAGCGCCAACACCACCTTGCCCTAGGCATACCTTATGACAGTGCGCATCCATGAGCACGAACAACAAGAATGGTTCAGCAAGATTCCTCATAAGAACATGAGAAGAGCCCTGCTGGATCAGACCCAGGGTCCATCTAATCCAGCATTCTGTTCACACAGTAGGAAACCAGCTGCCCAGGAGATCCCACAAGCAGGACATGAGTGCAACAGCACCTTCCCAGCCCATGCTCCCCAGCAACTGGTATACATCGCCATACTGCCTCCCCTCCCGCCACGCTGGTTTTGGATCAATCAGTTTTGGCTACTGGCCAAGAGAGTAAAATTCCGTTTGGACTAATACAGTTCTGAACTGGTGGCCACTCCAAGGGATGGACAGGGGAGGAAAATGGGAGCAGAGGCTAGCAGGAGAAGGACTGAAGCACATTATCGTCTATGAAAGGACATATGCTACGGAAGATGGACTTTTAAGACGCCAGGAGTATCCTTGTTGTTTTAGTAAACAACATTACCGTGTGCCTCTTGGCCTGCCATCTGGAGTTCTAGAGGCAGCTCTTAGGCTCAGCTATTCTGGTCATCTTTGTTATGACTCTTTGGTCACCAAATGTTGGAATTGCGGGAGGAGCGTATAGTTCCACCCTACGCGCTCAACCGGGGTTTTAACAAAGTAATAAAAATAAATAAATCTCTACCGTGATAAAAATCATTCCCTGCTGGTCAGGTTCCTAGAGATCCCTTCCACCACCACCCCGTACCACCCCAAACATTTAGATACAGACATAGAAAGAGGCGAATGTCTGGAGCAGCCTTCCAGATGCGTTGTACTACAACTCCCAGCATCCCCCACCCAACCAGGTCAGGGAAAGCTGATCTGGAGCAAAAGAAAAAGTGTGACGCTGTAAAGACGAAAAGCGCCCCATCCGGAGCTAGCAACGTTTGCGGTTGCACTGCAGGGGGAACTAGTAACTGCTCGCTCGCTCGGCTCGCCCGTTGCCTTCTGGTTCTTGGAGAGGTTTTGGGTTGGCCGATGATCTTCCCTCCCGCAAAGACGCCACAACCCAAGAACGTAAACAAAGGCGTCGCAGCCTCGCACAAAGAGATTGGCACTGGGGACAAAACGTCACTCGTCGTCGTTGTTGTTGCTGATTATTATTATTATTATTATTATTGGTAATGCTATTTACCTAGCATTATTGTATTATTAATAAAGCGTCACTATTAATGACCACCACAATAATAATAATAATTGCAAGAGCAAGGATTGTTATGTTTTTGCAAATATGAGGACGGCGCTGATCCAAGGCCCCACTCCCCCCCCCCCCGCGCCTGCCACTGAGTCCAACAACACTTCCCGGCTCCTTCTCTCTTGCCAGAACGACCGCGATTGTGGGCAGCGTTGCAAAGACCCCCCCTCCTTTCCGCAGCCCTCCCGACACACACAACACACACACACACACACACGAGCAACCGCCCGGGCGCCAGCCTCACCTGTTCCAATCGCCGCCGTAGCCGCCGTGGTGGTCCTTCCCGTCCAGAAACCTCGTCCAGCCATCGGCCGTCTTCACCCAGCTCTGCCCCGGCGATCGCCAATCCTGCCCTAGAAATGGCATCGTGGCCGGCCGAGAATGCAGCAGCAGCAAAAGCGCCCGATTGAGACCTCTCTTTTTCTTTCTCTCTCCAAAGCAAAGGCGCCTAAGAAGGGCTCGCTGTGGAGAAGAGTCTCCGGCTCCTGCTGACGCCTGTGATCGAAGGCTGTAATATTATTATTATTATTCTATTTATTTCCTGCTTCCTTGTTGCTACTCGCCTTCGCCTTCCGATCGCTTTCTCTGCCCGGGCTCCGGCCGCCTCCGTATTTATGTAGCAGGCGGCTGGTGGTTCTTTGTTGCCGGAAGAGCCGCTCGAGCTCCGCCCCTCGCTCGGGGAAGGGGGCACGTGGCTTTGTTTATTGCTGCTCTTCGGCGTCTTCTTGAGAGAGAGAGAGAGAGAGACACGGACGGGGGAGGTTGATGATGCTTAGGCTGCTTCTGCCTGTTGCACAATCCCTGGAAATGGAAACTTTTGCCCTGGCACCGAGGTCTCGCTCAGCTGCCCAGCCTCGGTATATTTATAGGGTCCCAAGGCAAAGTTTAGCTAAACCAAAACAAAGAGAGAGAGAGAGAGAAAGTACAAGGAGAACTGATGTACAACAATGCGCCATTTTAAATATTTACTGTCATTATTATTTTATTTTATTTTCCGAAATCCACAGTTGGGCAATACCTTTATTAGGATCAATGAGAGTGCCAAGGGCAAGCTTTCAGGAGCTTCAAAACTCTTTACCAGGTTGGTACACAAAGCAGGCAGTGGGGAAAAGAGGTACAAAATTAAGCTGGATATTGAAGCCATAAGGCCTGCATTTAGAGTCCCAGGGGTGAGCAACACACAGGCCGTAGGCTTCATACAGCCCAATCCAGGTGCAGGGGCAATGCTAGATACCAAATAGATCCCAGGCTCAGGCCTACAGGACCCCCCCCCCCCAAAAGCACAAATTTGCATATGCTCTGAAGTGTGTGTGTGTCTTTAAAGGAGCCTGTCTCCTAAGGACACCTCTATTTGCAAAAAGGGATGTATGGACAGGGCAGAGGAGGGCATTAGATTCCAGAAAATAACCCCAGGCAGAGAGATGCAAGGGGTGGGGGCAACAGGAGATGAAGCACATGGGGACAAAAAGCCAGCTAATCCAGTAGGGTCACATGCAATTGAGATCCTCAGGGCCCCTATACCTTTATTTCAGCAAGTATCCATGAACAGCAGGGGGGTGGGGCAGATGGGCTCCCAGAGATTTGGGGCTGCAGATGAAAGACTGGTGGCTCTAGCCCTAGTGCGTGGCCCCCTAACACCACCTCTGCACAGCTGTTTTTGCAGTCCCCACTCCCCCCATCACCAATTTTGCCACAATGCCAAAAAAGCAATGTTCCTTAAAAGCTAGGCACGCGGGATGCGCACACCTGGTTGATAAAAAACAACAACTGCGCTCCCAGAAGCCTCCCAGAAGCATGATTTTGCTTCCAAACATGGCGCACGCTCCCTTGATTTAAAGGGAAATCACCATCTTTTTGCCGCCACCTCCACTGCATCGCTGAACGTTAGTGGCAAATATGGTGGCACGAGGGTCCAGGATATGGACCCTGGAAGGGGTGCCAGTGTGGCCTCCCAACTCCAGAAGTTGCCCATCCCTGATTTAGACCCACTCTCAAGATAGGGACTGAATTAATTAGGGCACAACCCTATGCGTGTTTAGACAGAAATCTGTCCTACAACTGAGGAAGGGCCCTCAGAACGAGGCATTGAGTGGGGATGGGGAGGCAGAAGGGGAGGCCAGCAGGACTCCTATGTCAGTGGAGCTCCTCATCCATTGCAGCTTTTATTCTGCAATAAAATAGCTTTAGAGGAGTATCCATGGTGCTGTACTCCATCCCCAAATAGCTTTGCCACCATGGATAGCTCCTATAAAGCTCAGACTAAAAGCTGCAATGGATAAGGAGCCCCACTGCCACAGGAGCCCGGGGGGGGGGGCAGTGGTGGTGGCAGCACGACCTCCCACGTCAAATGGCAAGACATCTTGCATTACCACTGTTTCCCACTGCTTTTGTGTTTTTGCTTACTAGTAGAAAAAAAATCCATTGAGGAGGAACAGGTAGGAATAGCTGCACAATGCCCTTGCTTGGTGGCGCTAGGAGCCCTCCTCCACCCTGGAAGCACCCGGGAGAATATTTAAAGGGCACCTCAGTCACGCCACTAGCTGCTGATTGGCCTGGCTGGAACCATTCACAGGTTACTATCCTCCTCCACAGAACTGTGGACCGCATCCACCAGCAATGACCGTTTATCCTGGAATGAAAAGAAGTGAACCAAGAGCCCTGATCCTGCCAGAGGCCGTTGACTCTCTTTCAGCTCACTTCAGCCCAGATGATCACGGGCCGATCAATTCACACTTTACTCTCGTACGCAGGTGCAGAACTTGTACCGGTAGAACAAAAGACATGCCGCAGTTGTGAGGCATGTTGTTTTAAACGGCCACATTTCCCCCACAATGTGCATGGATGCAGGACCTGATAACGACTTCCATGCATGCATTTTGCATCGGGCATCTGTACAGTATACAAGCAGAGTAAGAGTAAAAGTGAAGTGTGAACCAGACCCCCATCCCTTAAATGTATATATCATCAATTGCTGGAGTCTGAGCTTTATTATCCTAGGACACAATAAAGTCTGAGGTTTATACCTAGGACACAAGTTCCTTGGGGTTCCTTGAAAGCTTATACGAGTTCCTCAACTGCCTATTCAGGCATTATTTCCTCAAGTAATTAATACCACATATGGGCGAATGTGGGGCAATGCCCACTGCCGCACCCCTACGAGTCCATGTCCCCAGTGTCCCTGCCCTTCACCCGGGGGGCGTCAAGGGTAGGCATGGTTGGGCAC
>JAHFWL010000742.1:0-63721 GCA_021292165.1 Shinisaurus crocodilurus | reverse complement strand
TGTGTCCCAAGCTAGACTGGGAGCATTTTTCCAGATTGGTGGCCTCCTTTGATAGAAGTGGCCATTTGGAGAGGCAGTGTGGGGTAGTGGGCGGAATGTTGGACTGGGGAAGCTTGGATTTCCCAGCTCAGCTGCAGAGCTGCCTGTGTGGCCTCTCTCTCTCTCTCTCTTCTCTCTCTCTCTCTCTCTCTCTCTCTCTCTCTCTCAGCCCAGCCTATTTCATAGATTTCATAGTTCATAGAGTTGGAAGGAGCCTTCAAGGCTATCGAGTCCAACCCCCTGCTCAATGCAGGAAACTAGAGGAGGGGTCTCCCATCCAAGTAACAACCAGGCTTGACCCTGCTTAGCTTTCCACGCTCAGACAAGCTGAGCCAGTGTGAGCCACGCCTGTATTTCACAGGGTTGTTGTGAAAATAATGGCGGCGGCGGGGGGGGAAGCCATGTTGTTATGCTACCATGAGCTCTCTAGCCCAGCCTTCCCCAACCTGATGTCCTTTGGATGTTATGGACTTCAACTCCCATCAGTCCCAGCCAGCATGGCCAATGGTCCGGAATGCTGGGAGCTGTAGTTCAACATATATGGAGGGCACCAGTTTGGGGAAGGCTGTTTTAGAGAAAGGGTGGGGGAATATCTAATAAATCAAAGCTCTACTTCCTATTGGTGTAAAGAGCAAAAAAAAAAAAAAAAACAAGAACCAACCCTGTGTTATTATACGGGAGCCTGCAATTCATCTTTGAAGTCAGAGGTGTGTTAGGGTTGGTTCTCCACTAGGACAGGAGCCTGAATCTTTCATTTGTGAGCCAGTGTGGCGTCGTGGTGAGAGTGTTGGACTGGGACTCGGGAGATCCGGGTTCTAGTCCCTGCTCGGCCATGAAACTCACTGGGTGACTTTGGGCCAGTCACTGACTCTCAGCCTAACCTACCTCACAGGGTTGCTGTGAGGATAAAATGGAGAGGAGGAGGAGGAGGAAGATTATGTAAGCCGCCTTGGGTTCCTTGCAGGGAAAAAGGCGGGGTACAAATATAATAAATAAATTTGGAGCCCCCAATCTTTGGGAGGTCCTCTGCCCCACCACCCTGCTGTCCAAGAGCACATGCTGAAAGCAAGGCACAGGGCCCTGAGATCTCTGTTGCATCGGATTCCCCTAGATGAGCTGCTTTTTTGCCCACATGTGTTTCCCCTCCCGCTGCCCCCCCCGCATCTTTCTGCCTGAGGTTTTTCTCTGAAATCAAATGCCTTCCTCTCCCCCATCCATATATCCCCTTTTACAAATAGGGGTGTTCTTAGGAGAGAGGGTCCTTTAAAGACACACACAAAGCGAGACTTTTGAGCATATGTAAATTAGAATGTCCATATTTGTGCATTTCTCTTTTTTTCTTTTTTCTTTTTTGTCCTGTGGGCCTGAACCCCGGATCTTTTTGGTACCGAGCACAGCCTCTGTCTGAAGTGCTGTAGAAATGGCAAATCAGGAGTACAAATACACCAGCCTAATGGTTGTAATTCAGGAATACAAACAGAAATTAATTTCAAAGGGGCTAAACTGTGCAATCCTGAACTAAGAAAAGAAAAAATATATATCTCTGTTCATGATTTCTATGTCTGTTTCACTCTAAGCACTTTAAGGTGGCTCATATTTACTGGTATATACCCCAGGGTTGATGGTACAACACATTTTCGAGGGCACCACCAGATTGCAGAAGAAGGGATTATTCATTATTGTAACTCCTGCCAGACCTTAATAGTGTTCAGTTTGGGTGGGAGAAGTTAAAAGGCAGCCATGATGGGCCCAACTGGTAGTTAATTTCCACAAAACATTTTGTTTTGTTTTGTTTTGTTTTAATGTAAAAAGCTGCTGTGACTGTGAGCCAATGGGAGCTTCCCTCCTGGGGCTAATAGCAGCTTAAGAACAGAAGAAGAGCCCTGCTGGATCAGACCAACGGTCCAGCTAGTCCAGCATTCTGTTCACACAGTGGCCAACCAGCTGCCCATGGATCCCACAAGCAGGACAGGAGTGCAACTGCACATTTCCGCCCATGTTCCCCAGCAACTGGAGTACATAGGCAGACTGTACCACCATCCCTGTGCACCATGGTCCCAATCCTTTTTGGGCATCTGTACGATAGATACCCAATTTTTCTGCAATGTGGACATTAATTACATTACATGCAATTAATTTCAGGTCTTGTTTTGAGCTTTTGTAGGTACCCTTTTATAAAGAGTAACTTAGCTGCTGTTTTCATTCCACCTAACAATTCCTGACTGTGACCACTGCTCTAGAGCAGGGCTCTCCAACCTTGGGTCCCCAGATGTTGCTGGACCACAGCTCCCAGAATTCCTTGCCATTAGCCATGCTGGCTGGGTATGCTGGGAGCTGTAGGCCAGCAACATCTGGGGACCCAAGGTTGGAGAGCCCTGGAATAGAGGGACTTTTGGGGGGATGGGGAAGAGACATGGGATGGGGAAGAGACATGGGATGGGGAAGGGACATGAGTCCTCAAACACAGCTCTTTGATGTTGTCCTGAGTCTGCTTCTAAAGCTGCCAGTTTAGCAGTTCCCAGCCGTACAATCACAGTATCACTGAGTTGGAAGGGACCCTGAGGGGTCATTTAGTCTTACCCCTCCCATCTTTTAACACCGTGATTAAATTGCCACAGAAATGATACCTCAGTATATGGCAGTGACAGCAGCAGAGTTGTGGAGGACATTTGTGGATTATATAGTGTCCATTGCTGGTTTTCTGGTTAAGAACATGGGTGGTCCAAGGGAAAACCACACCTACCTTTCCCAGGGCTCCTTCTGTCCTGCAAGTTATATGCTACAGCATTCACGGCAGGAAAAGCTTACCTCAGGGTTCACCCTCCGAATGTACTTTAGACACAACCTCCGGTCACAGCACAGAAATGCTGCAATTCAGTGTTTGACAACAACCCAGGTTGGCGCGTGTGTGTGTGTGTTGAAACATCCTTTGCGGAAGGCAGCCATGGTTTTGCAACAACTTCCCTTGGGAAAGTTCCTGTTTTTTTGGCAAAGGTTAAATGAAGCAAGCTGGATTCAGGAACCGTCACTCTGTTGTGTTAACCCTGCTTCTGCTGTTGTTGTTCTAACATTATTATTATTTTTATTGCAAAATTTCAACAAAAGAAAAGAAAGAAACGGGGGGGGGGAGAGAAAGGAAAAGGCTGTGGCTGGCTACATAGATTTGAATATATCAATTTCAATGCATACATATAAAGTATGTACCAACCTGCCCCGGTCACTGAGGTTATTGGAGGACATTCGCCTGGTGGTTCCACCACATGGACCTATGGCCCGATTGGAGTCCACCAGGAGAAAAGCCTTCAATGTGGCAGCTCCATTTCTATGGAACTCCCTCACTCTGGAGGCCAGGCAGGAGACCTGCTGAAGACATCCTTGTTCTGGGAAGCCTTCCTTACTGACCAGCCACGGTTTTAATAATTCCTTTTTTTCTACTCATTGTCTTTATTCTTTATCTGTTTTATCATTTTAATTGTTCACCACTCCAAAATCTGCTTTGATATGGAGTGGCATACAAATACAGTAGATAAATTATGTATATGCTCAGTACTAGCACCTGCATGGTACACCACAGGGGCCTTCACCCTCTCATGTTGTTTATTTGTTTTCCTTTTTTTTTTTACAATTTTGGAAAGTGAATTGAAAATTCATGTTGAAACTGAACCCTGACAAGACCGAGGTACTTCTGGTGGGAGACAAGGGGAGGTTAGGGGATGTTGACCTGGTGCTGAATGGTATACATCTTCCCCTGAAGGACCAGGTCCGCAGCTTGGGGGTCATTCTAGACTCCCAGCTGTCCATGGAGGCTCAGTGTCAGCTGTGAGCTGGGCGGCGCTGCATCAGCTCCATCTGATACGGCAGCTGCGCCCCTACCTTCCTAATCATCTGCTCCCATCAGTGGTTCATGCCTTGGTCTCCCTCTCGCCTGGACTACTGTAATGCGCTCTACGTGGGGTTTACCCTGGAAGACGGTTCGGAAGCTTCAGCTGGTACAGAACGCAGCGACTCACCTGATTAAGGGCAGCCACCGGCGTGATCACATCACACCAGTGCTTAAGGAGTTGGCTACCAGTTGCTTGCCGAGCCGAATTCAAGGTGTTGGTTTTGACCTTTAAAACCCTACACAGCTCTGGTCCAGTTTATCTCAAGGAGCGCCTCCAGCAACATCAAGTAAGCTGCTCAACAAGATCTGCCACGGACGGCCTTATCCTTATCCCATCAGCCACAGCAGCCAGGCTGGTGGGGACTAGGAAGAGGGCCTTCTCTGTGGCGGCCCCCACGTTATGGAACTCCCTCCCTAGTGACCTTCGCCATGCCCCCTCCGTGACGAGCTTCCGCCGTGCATTAGAAACATGGCTGTTCAGGCGGGAATATGGGGTGGGTTTAGGGGATTTTAAAAATAATTTTTTATACTGTTTTAATTACCATATTTTATTGATTGGTTTATTGTATTGTTTTAATTGTACATCGCCCAGGGTGGCCGGGTGGCCGGCCGGATGGGCAGTTAATAAATATAAGAAATAAATAATAATAAAATACATGCAGCCTCACATTCCCTACCAGCAACTCCGTGGGGTGGTGTGAAACCAGGGGACTTGGGTTCATACAGTAGTGAATGAGGGAGAAAGAGGCTGATCATAAAGTAGCATGCGGTGCCTCCAGCCCCCTGGGACAGCAGCTGCTGCCTGCTGCTAGGTGGGTGCTGCCTGGCGTGCCCAGGCGCGTGGGTACCCCGGAGAGCCCATCCGGCCACTCTCCCATGCTGACCTTTTGCCACAGCAGCAGAGAGGGGCTGACTGGGCTGACCGGAGCTGCTGCCTGGCCGGCGACCCAACAGCGGGTGCTCCAAAGAGCCCCCACACCCCTGCTCTCTGGCTGTGGCAAATCCATGAAGCTGATTGGTCGGAGATTCAGGGCAAATAAAAGGAAGTCCTTCTTCACACAGCACATCGTTATGCAGTGATGGCCACCAATTTGGAGGGCTTTAAAGGGGGATTGGACCAGGGCCGCACTACCGCTAGGCAGACCCAGGCGGCTGCCTCGGGCGCGTGGCGGAAGAGGGCGCAGAAACGCTGCACTCCTCCTTGCCGCCGGCGCACTCTGCCCCGCCTGCCACCTCCGCCACGCCTCCCCAGCCCGCCCGCCACTGCCGCTGCTGCACCCCCCCGCGCGTGCGCGCCGCGCGCCCACAGCCACCTACCTACTTGTGTCGTTTCCGGAGCCCCGCCGGCGTTGTTTTGGCGGGAGGAACCAGGGCAACAGGGTTTAAACAGCCCTGTTGCCCTGGTTTCCCCGGCAAAAAAAAAAAGCGCGGGGGGTCCCGTCGCGTCGGAAGCGGCGGCGGCAGCCAGCAGCCAGCAGCGGGGGGGGGGGAGGTAGGTGGTGGTGGCAGCGGCGGCAGCGGCGTGGGGGGGGTTGCAGAGCAGGGCTGCTTTGCTCCGGAGCCCCCCCACGGCACGAGAGGGGGGGCGCTAAATATAATTTGGACTAGGGCGCCAAACAGCCCTGCACCGTTCCTGGATTGGACACATTCATGGAGGAGAAGGCTATCAATGGCCACTAGTCCTGATTGGCTATATGCTGCCTCCAGTGTCAGAGGGAGCCGGATGCCTATGTACACCCGTTGCTGGGGAACGTGGGCGGGAGGGTGCTGTTGCACTCATGTCCTGTTTGTGGCTTTCCCGTGGGCAGCTGGTTGACCACCGTGTGAACAGAATGCTGCTGGACAAGATGGGCCTTTGGTCTAAGCCAGCATGGCTCTTCTTCCGTCTTTATGTTCTTAGCCCATCCGGTGGCAGTTACTCAATCCTGCCTTCAGTAGAACTATTAGGTCATTGCTTTTGTTTCTCAGGAAGTCAGTCCTTGACCAATCTAGCACATTCACTAGCAAGTAGTATGAATACCAGAGATTACAGCCTTCAACTCCTTTTCCTCCACTGCTCCTTGAACAGTGGGTTCTCAGCTTCTGCAAGCATTTAGCTTCGGACCATGGACAGTACCGCATTGAGATGGAAGGCCACAACAGTTGTGCTGCCAGGATTCCTGCTAATGATCTTCCTTATCTCAGGTACCAATTTGCATCACTGTAATCCCCTCTAATAGCAAACTCAGGTGGTTGAGTGCCAACAGGATTGGAGCCAAAATGGGGCCACTGAGAAACAAGAGAGCAGTATAACCATGCTTGGGTGGATCCTGAGTATGTAGAAGTACACCACATTTTTTTTAAAAAAGGAGGTGGAGCAATAAACCAAGAATACAACCGACCCAAAGAGGACTAAGGATGCTCAGTGGACTCTAGGAGTCACCCTGGTTATCGGGGAAACTAATAAATGTAGATGATATTGATGATGTTGAGTGTCAGTTAGAAAGAAAATCAGAAAGGAGGGGAGAGAGTGCCTTAGCCTGCTTGAACCCTTATCATGTCCCGCATAAGGGCATGCTGGCTGGCACCCAGAAAAGGAGCAGTCCTGTTAGGGGGGGGGGTCAGATATATTACAACATTTTGTTGCAAGACCCACTTGTTCCTTCTAATAGAGAACTTGGGTAAAAATCTTATGCCAATCACTTGGGGTGGGAAACAGAGTCATCCAAACATAAGATAGTAGCTTCTGCATACTTATGGAAGACTATGCCTATGTATACCAGTTACTGGGGAACATGGGCAGGAGGGTGCTGTTGCACTCATCCTGCTTGTGGGTTTCCTGTGGGCAACTGGTTGGCCACTGTGTGTACAGAATGCTGGACGAGATGGACCCTTGGTCTGATCCGGCATGGCTCTTCTCATGTTTTTATGAGACTCCGGGTACACAGATGTTTTATTAGCTTGTAAATTAAAAGAAAAAGAACATTTCAAAAGTCAATCTGAGATCCTAAAGCATGGTGAGGGAGGGGAAGGTTTCCGGAGGGTGAGAAGAGGGGAAAGTCTTATGTTTACTTCCCCCATCCTGAGTCCTTCCCCTAGTCTGACAGCCGAGAAAAACAACTCAACGAGGGGCACTCGTGCTCTGGGTCACTCCCACATTTAGTTGTGGGTCTCCGCACTTGTATCTACCCTTACTCTCCCAGTCCCATCAGTAGTTGTTTTTGTTTTGTTCTTGCAATGCAAGATTCTGAACTCATGGGGCTGGGTTCCAGTGGATTACGATTGGCAGTGTAGTGTCTGGCTGCAGTGAAGTCAAAGGCAGTTCCAAAATTGAAATACAGACAAGCTGGACACCTGCAGATATCTAGAGGTGTTGTGGTAAATTTGGAAGTGCAGGAGTTCCTCCGTGTGTGACAGCCCCCATAGCTCCAGCCCCAAGGGGAATCCACAGTCATGCCCCCAGGAGAGAGAGAATTTCCTGCTTTTCTATTATTTATACTCAAAGGAGCTACCACTCTGGTGAAAAACTCCATCATAATACACAGAATCCAAAACATGAATAGAATATCAGAGAATAAGGCTGCAATTCTCTACTCACTCACCAGGGAGAAAGTCCCACTGAACCCAATGTGACTTACTTCTGAGCAGACACATATAGGATTGCGCTGTCAGTTAACAGGACATGACTGCAATCTTATGCACTGTTACCTAATGGTAAGCTCCATGAAACTCAGCAGTAACTCCTCCTGACTGCGTAGGTTCAACTTGCAAAACACAATGGATTGGTTCCAGCCTTAGTCATACTTAGAGGAGACCTATTGAAATCAATAGGACTTGAGGTAGCAGGACTAACTTATGTCCCACTGAGTTCAATCACTTTACTCCAAGTATGACTAAACCTGGGAAAAACCCATTGAGTTTTCACACACACACACACACACACACACACACACACACAAATCTTCAGCCGGCTGAGATGCAACCATTAGCTTTTACTTAAACATGCAAACCATCTGGAAAGGAAGTATTATCATTTAAACTTCCTACCTTGAAGTAGGAACTCAATCAAAGAAAAGGTATCTGGTCTCTCCTTGATTATTTTGCTATGACTTCCTCTATGCTCATCTGTCACAAACAATAGTAAAATTTGAAATCCTCATTATTATCACCTTATTCATTTGCCAGACTAAGGAGGGTCAATCAATTAGTCTGGTGCTCTGGCAGATGATGTCACTGCTCCTGCTCTGAAAACAACCCCGGAGCTGCACTCCCTGTGTTACCCCCGCTCCACTACACCACTGCAGATAGCATGTTCTTATTGCTCTCGCTCAGCTCTTGAAGGAAGAAAGTGTCTGTAATACATTGCAACAGAGAAGATGCAAGGCTGAACGTGTATTCTGTGATCATGTTGCACATGCATATACGGATTTGGTGTCTGGTGCAGAATTCTGACTTTTTAATTTCCGCTTTCATTTTGAAGAGGGGGAATGGGTTTCTAGTCCTTATGACTAACAGGGGGAAGGACATCCCAATAGCATCTCCAGGATCTTATCCCACCCTGACCACATTTTTGTGTCTCTTTTCAGGGACATCTGCCTTGACGTGTCAGCGCGCCACCTCCGTCGTGCATTGTAATTCTGAGGGAAAGAAGAAGTTTGGCTTATCCACAGGTAGCAGCAATATCACCTGTTCCGCTGATGAGAACGCTTGTGTGCAGGTGCAACTTGAACTCAGCAGAGGTAAGCAAATACTATGCCAGATGGACCCAACAGGGCTGCCATATTTTGTAAGATCAGATTCCAGTTTGCTATAAACTATGGAGAGTGGGGAAAATATTGACATTCCAAACACCAGTTGGATGAGGTGAATTGTGTATTGTAGCCATCTACATTCCCAGTGGGTTTACTTGAGGTCTTCTTTTTTTTTTAAGAATTTTAATCATAAAAACAAACAAACACAAAAACACATATACAACAAAAAATAAACAAAGTTAAAATGGACTTCCAATCTTCTCCACAGCTTATAAGCAACCACCGTTATTCTTAAAACATTTTCTGTTAACCAAAGATCACTTCCAGTTATGGCAAAAAAAAAAAAAAAAAAAAACCCCAAAAAGGACAAACACAAGAGGTCTCCACCCTCCCCAAATATAGATCAACTATTTAATCTAGTTTAAATTCAACATTTATGGATAAACCAAAAAAAAAGAAAACCTATAGTTTCATTTAATAATGTTTTCAATTCCAAGATAAAGTATATTGAGAATCCCAAGAATAAAAAGTAACTATAAACTATTTAGTAAATAACCACATGACAAAGGTTTTTAATACTCCCCCCTCTCTAGTACCTAACCATCTAGCCAGCACATTTGTCTTATTACAGTTGCTCATTATTTCTTTCTATCTATCCAACAGAAGAAACTCCTTCACGTTTAATTTTAAAAATTAAAAAAAATTAAAAATTAAGAAATAAGTGACAGCTAACAAAACAGCAGAAGCACGTAAGCCATCTTTTTACTTAAAAAACAAAAAACAAACCCCCCTCCCCTTTAATACTTCAAAGCCTCCACAAAACATTAAAAAATTTTAAGTAAATATTTCCAAACAGACCAAATATAATTATATCTTGATCATAATAATTTCTCTTACATTTATTTATTTATTTATTTCTTATATTTATTAATCGCCCATCTGACCGGTCACCCGGCCACCCTGGGCGATGATGAAAACATTATTAACATCACCATTAATATTTAAAATCCAAATAAGTCATATAAGCAATCCCTTTACCTTTGCCATTAATATTTAAAATCAAGAATTTTTTTATATTCCAGCTAGACAAGTAATTCAGTATACAACAACCCTTTATCTTTTCCCAGTAAAAACCATGTAGATAGTCCTTTTCTTATCACTTTCCTCTGTCAAACGGATAATCATTAAGTTCCAGATTTTGAACGAGGAATAGAGTCAGTCTGTTCTGTTGGTTTGTGAATTCCTGCATACCAGCCTCCGCCATCTTAATTTTTAAAAAACTGTGTCTGGTCACAGCCCTTCTCTGAACCCTCTTCTCAAACAAGTTCAGTCCAATTAAAACTTCAAAGCCTCTGTGAATCTCTGGTAAGTTTCCAAAATCCTTATTTACTTCTTTCTTCTCCTGTGCCGGTCCTGAAGAAAAATCCGATAATATTTCCCTTGTTCATGTGGTAGATCCACTTTTAAATTTACGTTCCAGTTCTGAATTCTTGCTTCCAATCTGTTTGCAATTTTATGTTCCAATTTGTCCCATAGCTTCATAAATGCTTCCCATGAAACCATTTTCCCATGCGTATATTTTTCCAAGGCATTTCCAAACTGCTACACATGAAAGATTAATAGACCTCCTTTCAAGTTATCTCTTTGTTATCTTTTTTGCCTCCCAGATGAACCCATAGTCTACTTACAGTTAATTATAAATCCTACTATGCTGTAGAAAGATTCCAAATTAGCCAATCCAGATGTAATCCTTCATTTGGAAGTGAGCATGTACGCTTCTAATGATCGGTAGAAACCGGTCTCCGAATACAGCGCCGTTTCCCCCCACCTCAAGTCGCAAGCTGCAAATCTATCCATCAGAGGGCAGACAGAAAGCAATTTATGACCCTATGAGATAATTTGGGGGTAACATCAAATCTTAGCTTCTTTCATCAGAAGTAGATTCCCCAGCCAGAGAGGTTCTCTGGCCAGGAAATGCTGTATCGGCTGTCCCACAGATTTCTGTGAGACGTTCAAGGCGCCATGTTCACCCAGAAGTCTGGGTTTACTTGAGGTCTGAAATGTCCGGGTTTACTTGAGGTCTGCTTTTCTCAGAATGGATCATGGAACAGTCATCTGTCAGCTACTAATTTGAACACACAAAAATCTCTGCAGACTGTCTTAAAATTTGCCAGGGTGAAAGGAGGAAATGCAGTTGTACCAGCTGCATTTTTGTTGCGAAGGTTATACCTCAGATTATATATGGAGCTGAGATATGGGGGACCACACAGATAAATAAACTAGAGTCTCTACAGAATAATTTTTTAAGAACTGTACTGGGTCTCCCACCAGGCACACCTGCTAGTTATATACGGGCAGAAGTTGGCCTAATGCCAATAATTTATTTTATTCTGCGTGCAGTGTTCTTCTATTTTGTAAAACTGAAGTGTTTAATTAATGAATTGATAACCCGCTGTGTAGCTGAACAGAGAAGTTCTACTTATAAAAATACATGGCTGACAAGATGTGAGGCAAATTTGAGGAAACTTGTCTTTGACCCTATAGCCTTAGAATAGTGATATGCAAGAATAGTACGCTACGCAGGATATGGAAGCAATTGGAGCATCTAGATTCTCTTCTAGTTTCCCTCTTCTTAAAACATACTATGGAGAGGAGAAATATTTGTCTGAAATTACCCAACCCTTCCTTCGCAAGGCTTTTACAGCCCTGCGATTTCAGACAATGAAAACTAATTTTACGGAGGGGAGGCACAAGAATATCCCTAGGGAGCAGCGCCTCTGTATCTGTGGAAGCGGGGTGATTGAGGATGCTATACACTATATGCTGTACTGCAGGTTGTATAAAATCCCAAGAGATAAATATTTGAGGAGAAGTTTAGAGCCCATTGCTAACTATAATGACTTGGATAAAATTATATATCTGTTATCAAATACAGCCAAGTCTGTTATGCTTAATACAGCTAGATTCGCGCTGAAAGCAGCCAAACTTAGAACAGACTATGAGGACAACGGTTCTCTTTAGAATCTGTGATGCTAACGTATATATAACTCTGTACTGTGTTGTGATCAGTGCTTTTTTCTGGAGAAAAGGGTACCGGAACTCTTGGATTACATTTCCTCGGGAGTAGATGGCGATTAAATTGTAATGCAATTAATAGAAGAAAAGGTGCTGGAACTCAGTTCCGGTGAGTTCCACCAGAAAAAAAGCCCTGGTTGTGATTACTACCAAACATTTCTGTAGCCTGTTTTGTGGGTAAATATTTTAACAATTTTAAAAAATGTTTTATAGTTTTTAAGAGTTTTAACAATTTTAAAGAATGTTTTATAGTTTTTAAGAGAGTTTTTAATAGTTTTTAAGAATGTCTTAACTATCCCTGTCTATATGTTTGTAATTTTTTGGCTATAACCTGTATGGTTATATGGTTGCCATGAATAAATGAAACTGAAACTGAAATGACATTTTGCATGCATTCAAAATTCAGAATAAAAGCTGCAATGGATTAGGAGCCTCCCCAATATAGGAGTCACCAGCCTCCACTGGGAGGCGACCTTTGCTTCTCCCAAGTCTTTTGTGCCTCTTTGCAAGGAGGACAGGCTGAGGCACTGGTGGGATACATCATATTCTGGCGTAGCCTCCCTCTTCCTTCCCCACCCCCTGGAACACCCACCCAGCGCGGGCTCCGAGGTCGGTCTTGTGACTTTGCAGCTGCAGCCAGAACAGCAAGAACCACATGGTTACACAACAGGGTTAGCTCCCAACAATATATTATTGCTGGGAAAATCCATTATCCCCCCCTCCCCCGCCGCCAGCTAACCTCAGAAGGAACAGCCAATCCGAGTGGGGTGGCAGATGACATCATTGTCCCTGCTAATCAAAAAAAATCCCAGTGCTTTGACCCTGTGGGCAGTGGCTCCACTCCACTGCTGGCAGTTCCTTGCCCCTGTATGTAGATAGTGTCACTATATAGTTTAGTTACTAGGTGACGCTGCGCTTAGTTGCATCAGTGGAGCCCGGAGTTTCTTGTTCCTGTTCTATTCTTGGTGGAGAGAAACAATACAGTTCTTGTCTAGCTTCCATTCTGCTGCAGCCTTCCTCCAAGTTTTCCATGATATTCTGCATATCCATGGGCAAGCCTAAAGCATCCCTTCTACTGAATAATAATAATAATAATAATAATAATAATAATAATAATAACAACAACAACAACAACAACAACAACAACAACAAAATAACAACAACAACAACAATATCAGACGGGGTGGGGGAGGTCACAACTTTAGTCAGGACTGCAACATGTGCGTCTGAGGGGGGGAAAGGCAGCTGATAGCTTCTGGGAGGCCATGAGAAGGTGAGAGCTGGGGTAGCCATGAGAAGGTGCCATGAGAGAAGGTGAGAGCTGGGGTAGCAGTTTCAAGGGACCTGCTGGGGTAGCAGTTTCAAGCTTTCCCCATAACACCAGTGGAAGCTGATGGCTCCAACGTCAGCGCGGGGCTGTGTATCTGCTCCAGATTGTACTCCAAACTTTTAAGGAACATAAGAAGAGCCCTGCTGGATCAGACCAAGGGTCCATGTAGTCCAGCATTCTGTTCACGCAGTGGCCAACCAGCTGCCCACGGAAGGGGAAGCCCACAGGCAGGACATGAGTGCAACAGCACCTTCCCGCCCATGTTCCCCAGCAACTGGAGTACATAGGCTTACTGCCTCTGATACTGGAGGAAGCATGTAGCCAATCAGGACTAGTAGCCATCGATAGCCTTCTCCTCCATGAATGTGTCCAGTCCCCTTTTAAAGCCCTCCAAATTGGCGGCCATCTCTTTTAAGGAGCTATCCATGCTGCTGAATCTAGGTGGGTTTTAGGGTTCAGCACCATGGATAGCTCCTTAAAAGTCTGGTGTAAAACCCAGAGCGGATACACAGCCCCACTGGCATTGGCGCCACCAGTCTCCACAGCTCAACACCCAAATTCTCTGTGGAAAGCTTTTGAATCAGAGTTACAGACAACACACGCTCTCCCCACTAATTAAATCCCTTCCCCCAGGCCATGTTGCTGGGAACCACCCGCAAAGCTAGAGCTGACCCTGTTGATAAACTTACGACAAAACAATATATATTTTTTTAAAAAAATCACCCTTAGACCCCATCCCAGCAAAATGTGTCCAGGCAACGCCTTTGGAACAGCCTTCCACTGCATTGATCTCTTTTTTAAAATGTTTCCTCCTGCTTTAGATGGGACTGCTGTGTTTGTGAGCCACAGAGATTGTGCCCGCAAGGACCTTAATAATGGATCAGTCTCTGCCACTGTGGGTGATCAGCCCTTTGCCATCCAGTCCAATGTAAGCTATTGTCTTGGCGACCTTTGCAATGTGGAAATGACCCCTGGAAATGTCTTCATGGCCCCTGGAAAGGAGAAAGGTAAAAATGGCCACCTGAGAAGAAAGTGAGAGTACACAATTTTCACTTGTGAGGTTGGAATAGGTTGCCAAATATTACCTCGGTGTGTCCCCCCGCCGCCGCCAGTGCTCCAGTGCCTTTAACAGCTCGTATTGCACATCAATATTCAGCAGGTGCAGCCCTCCCTGGCAGATCCAGCAGTGGTGCTTGTGGGATTTCTGCTTGCCATGCAGCTGTTGAGGAGACAGCAGCCTCAGGGCCAGCTCTACCATTCGGCCAGGGGTGGGCACCTTGTGGCCCTCCAGATGTTGTGGCCTAGAATTCCTCATTGTTGGCGATGCTGGCTAGGGCTGATGGGAGTTGTATGCCAAAATGTCTGGAAGGCCACATATTGGGCAGGTTTGCATGACACGCTAAGCTAGACTGCTGCAGTCTGTAGTAGTTTCGGCTACCCCTGAGTTTGTTGTGTTGTCCTGGTTCGGACGAAACGGCAAGCCCAGGGCTGGCTATGAAACCCTAAAACGAGCCATGGCCTACCAGGGTGGCTTATAAGCCCAGAAGCTGGACTTATGAGCCACCCCAAGGAAGCCACGGCATGTTCACATGACACAACAAGCCCCCTTGGCTTATAAGCCAGGGGGACTTGTGTCGTGTGAACCCAGCCATTGCCTACCCTGCATGAGGAAGAGTGAGGCAGCTGCCTCAGGCAGCAGATGCTACAGGGTGGTGGCAAGCTGTTGGCAGAGCTCTGTGTGCCACACAGCCCACCCATCACACCGTCAGGTAGCCCACTGCCCCTGGGGTCAGTGGAAGATGCCACCTCCTTGCCAGTGGCTCCAGATTCAACTACCAGTCTTGGAAGCTTCCTTACATGGAATAGGAAGAGGCACCATTTTGTTGTGCACCTCAGAAAGAAAAATGTCTTTGGCTGGCCCGGAGGAATCTTGGCAGAAAAATAATGGGGGAACAATCCTATACAGGGGGACAACTCTCTCCAGTCAAATGCCCTGTCAGCTGGTCATGGGGGGTGGGGGTGGGCAAGAAATGTGGTGCAGGCTCTTTGTTACTAATTTTGATTTATTCTTCAAGCCCCTGAAGCAAGCGGCTCCAACCAGTGCTATTCCGGCTTCAACTTCGAACCCTCTGAACCCTTCCTGGAGAAAGTGACGTGCGGCAAAGGTTCCAACCAGTGCTCCCAAGGCGAAAGCACGATCACAGTAGGTGAGTCCAGATTGAGGGCCTTTCCGTACATTATACAACAACAAAGCCATGTTTGTGAATGTGTGCACACGATCAACAGGGAGTGGCAGGCAGTACCGGGCCGGCTCCCTGATGTGTAAACCTGTGTGATACCCTTTCTGTCTCATTTGTACATTATTATGTTCATTAGTGTACACATATTTTTTTTTTTAAATCTAAGAGATGTAACATGTGAGTTCGCCCTTCGTTGCAAAACTTTTTTGTTTTGTTTCCATTTTTGTTTTTGATTTCGTTTTTATTTGTCTCTCGTCATCCGACAATGGCCCACTTCGCATGTCATGGCTACCCAGGGTTTAAACAAACTGTGGGTAGACATGAATGAACGGGAATGCGTGAGCATGCTGGCAACTACCACCTACCTGCAGGGGAGGCTGGTGAGTGACTCCTATTTCGGTGGGGCTCCTAATCCATTGCAGGTTTTATTCTGAGCTTTACGGGAGCGATCCATGGTGCTGAGCTCCATTCCCGAAATAGGTTTGCCACCTTGGAGCACCATGGATCACTCCTATAAAGCTCCAGCCTTCACCCCTGGGTAGTTGTCTGTGACGTCCAAACCTGGAACTGTGTAGGTTGTTGGGGGAGGAGCAGCCCAGACTTGTAACTCATGGTTGGCTCTTGGGTTACACATCTGGATTGTTCCTCCCCCCAACAACCTACAATTCTGGGTTTTTTGGGCATCACAGACCACAAGTTGCTTAGCTCAGCAAGTGGGCGGCCAGGATCCAGCCCGCTCCCTTGTTTGCACACTCGCTCCCAGTTCATTCTCAACAACCCATGATCTAACAAACCATGGGTTTGTTACAACATGCAAATCAGGTCAGTGCCTTTCACGTGCTCTCGGGTGCATGCTGAGCATTTTGGATGAATGCACACAAAGAGCAGCACAGGAAGAGTGAAAGACAAGCTCAAAAAAGGGTAACAAGGGATAATTGACTGGGCCATTTCAGCAATGTCCTGTTGTAGCAGCTGCTGTACCAGGCACCATTATATTGCAGATTAGGAATGCCAACTTTTTTTTTTTTGCTAGGACTCCCATGCCTTTAACAGTTGCATAACACAGAAATTCAATGGGAATAATTTCCCCCATCACGTACACCATGCAGTGTTCAAGATGTTGGATCTCTGCCTATCACACACAGGAATCTTGCCAGAAAACTATTTAGGGTTGAGATCAAGGATGGGCAACATATGGCCCCCCAGATGTTTTGACCTACAACTCTCATCATCCCTCAGCAATGGTGACATTGCTTAGGGCTGATGGGAGTTGTGGGCCAAAACATCTGGAGGGCCACATGTTGCCCACCCCTAGTCAAGGCAGATGGAATGTTTTAGAGCAGTGTTCTCCAACCTTGGGTCCCCAGATGTTTTTGGCCTACAACTCCCAGCATGCCCCAGCCAGCATAGCTGACTGGGGCGTGCTGGGAGTTGTATGCCAAAAAGCGTAGCTGGCTGGGGCGTAGCTGGGAGTTGTAGGCCAAAAAGCGTAGCTGACTGGGGCATGCTGGGAGTTGTAGGCCAAAAAGCGTAGCTGACTGGGGCGTGCTGGGAGTTGTAGGCCAAAAAGCGTAGCTGGCTGGGGCGTGCTGGGAGTTGTAGGCCAAAAACATCTGGGGACCCAAGGTTGGAGAACACTGTTTTAGAGCAACAGGATTGGGAGGGGGGTTAAAAGCATACCCTTTTCTCTCCTGGAGCGATCTCTGGAAAAAAATGTTCTGCATGTTTCTAGATGATCCGTTTGAACTGGGGTGGGGGTGGGGGAATGGCAGTGCAGGGTGCCTATTGGCTAGTGCTTATGACAACACCAAAACGCACCATCTCTGAGTACCTACTTCCTCCTTTGGGGATTAGGTCAGTGCAGTGCTCGACTTATCGGAGAAAAGGTAGAGGGGCCCTTAGTGAAATCCACAAGCCCAGCTCCTGACTTCGCCTAATTTTAGCTATATGAACCCACCCCATCGCCTTCTACAAAAACAGAAGCTAAAGGGGCCATCACAATGTTGTGATATGTATCACTTTACCAGCTGCAGCACATTGTTTACACATGAAAGGGACAGCATGGCTCGGTAAACAGGTTTGCTATGTCTAGGCCACAGAATCCATTCTCAGGCTTTAGAGTCAGGACTGTGGGAATGCTACAAGCTGGTCACATGGCTTGTATGTTCTGATGACGTGTTAACTTGTTCAGTCAGAGGCCATCTTAAGGAGAAGGTGGACTGCTTTCTCTGGTCTTCTTTCTTCTTGTTGTTTTACTTTGTTCCTGCAAAAATGTAACATCTTTGCTGAGGTGGAGTGAATCTCAACTTACTCCACTGGACTTAATGCTTGCTATGCATTTATACTCTGCACATGGGCTGTAACTAGGAAATGTACACTCTGTAGAACTTTACTTGCTAAGTAAATAAACAGGTAGAATTAGAACCTGTGGTGTTCTAGAGTGTTTCCTGACTCGATGGATTAATCTGCAATGGGGAAGCTGGAAGCAAGTGTCATTACAAGGGGCAGGCTGGGCCTGTGCGCTGGAACCGACGCTGAAAGCTGTGCAGGGGGGTGAGATCTGTTAAAGTCTGTGTGTGGAATTTCAGGCATCTGTTAGCACACAGATAGGATTATAAATCTCCTGACTCCCACAGCTCCTTCACACAAAAGTAAGCAGGCCAGGCTCCACTCTGCCCTTGAGCAGCAGGTAGAGGGTACCAGGGACAAAAGCCTTCTCCGTGGTGGTGCCCTGGTTGTGGTTTGTGGAACAGTCCTAGGTTTCAGGCACTAGGTCGGGATGATGTTATTTCCTGTGTTTTAACTGTGGCCCTTCCCATCTTACACTATCCTCTGCTACTGTGTTTCCCCGAAAATAAGACCTACCCCGAAAATAAGACCTAGTGTCTTATGACGATGTTCCAGAAGAAGATGACATGATTACTGTATTTGAATAAATGTATGGTATATTTTTGTACATGAATAACTGTGGATTGCTGTACATTAAAAAAATAAGACCTACCCCGAAAATAAGACCTAGTGTGTTTTTTTGAGTCAAAAAATAGACAGTGTCTTATTTTCGGGGAAACACGGTATTTATCACCATTTTAGTTTTTTTGCATCTTGCTGACGTGGTGTCTTAAAGATGTTCTTTCTCGCGATCTTGGTCAGTTAAGCTGCTTTGAGAATTTTGTAAAATTGAAGTGGGGGAGTACAACACAAGCTTTCTAAATAAACGTATCCTGCGTTACATGTGATCAGGTGCATGTGGTTTGGGCCTCAGGCTTCATGCTGTGCTCACGGGTGTCTTCCCCCACCTGTCACATTTTCTCCCCGATTTGCCCCTTGCTGGACTAGACGTGTCCACATCAAACCCTTTGGCATTGCACTGCATTCTGGGAGAAGTGGGCCTACGCCCCGTGCCTCCTAACATGATTTCATGCTTCTTTTCCTCCATCCCGACTTCCACAGGACCTCACTCCATCTCCATGTACACCAGGAGCTGCCAGAACCAGGACTGTGCTGTGCCTCAGAGCCAATCCTTTGGCCCTGTTACAATCACGATCAAGAAGGGCTCCTGTTGCACTGGCAGCTATTGCAATGCGAAGGAAGTTGCCTCTCAAGCACAAGATAACACCAAATCGGTCCCGGACAATGGAACTCATGGTGAGGGCGCCGTCAAGCACACCGCCAATGTCATCAAGCCTGATGCTGGCATCAACAGTACTTCTTCAGTGCCTGGAACAACAAGCACTGCCACACCTGCCCACCACTGGGACAGAAGGCCCACCAGAACCACCCTGGATCCGGAATATTACAGTGGGGATGATAAGGCTAATTATGATAAGTCTGAGGACCCAGGACCGTCTGTCTCCTCATTTAATCCACGAGCACACGGCTCAGGTCCCAAAGGGCCCACCCTTCAACTTTGCCCTCCGCTCGTAGCCCTCGGAATAATGGTCCTTGGGATATGGTGGTGAGAAAATGGGGCTGGAGAGGTGGCAATCTGACTTCTAGGTTCTGTGTTTAGGTTGAGAAGGGCTGTGTGTTGCAGAGCAGAAAGAAAGGGTGGTGGAAGTCAGAGCTCTTAGGTCTAACTCACCCCTTCCTCCTTCCACCCACCCAATTCTTATCTTACATCAGTTGTGAAAGACACACATTTACACTTGGGAGGTACAAATTTGGCCGCGGGTTGCTTAAAGATCTCATGGAACTATAATTCAGGTTTCTCTCTCCGATACCAGTTTCCAATCTGGTTTCAGTTTTGTTTTGTAGACGTCTCTCAATAAGTGCAGTGAAATGAAGGCCTTGGGAAGAACTGAGGCCTAAGCCTCAGTTCTAACTCTAGAAGGAAGTGATAAAGTTGCCAGGCCACAGCCCCGAGAATTTATTTTATCGTTAAAAATCCTTCCCCTGAAAAGGGAGGTGCACCCCCTGCCATGTCCCCACACCCCAGTTTTTGCTGCTGGGGCCTTCTGCTTCCCCTTCCCCGCCTAAAGCAAACAGGGCTTCTAACTTACCGCACAATGTCTCTGGCTGCGGCGGAGAATGAAAGGGGAACCCATGTCACAACCTGGAGCAGGATGATGGATTTCGGTTTCCTGTTCCTTAGCAGCTTTAGTTCAGGCCTGCGCCATTTTATGTTATTTTATTTTATGCTCAAGCTTATGTTCAAGATTATATTGATGTAATACATGTTCAACAGAATAAAGGGCATGATGAGATAAAGTGCTTACTTACTAATACTATACTAAGGTGGTCAGAGCGTGAAACACCTATACCAGAGGTGCGGAAGAACCTCAGACCAGGGGGGCACACCTGGATCTCATGGGGATTCTCCAGATGACCACACCTACTTCCCCCCCCCCACCCCCAACCACCAATCGTTCGGTGGTTTCCCCACTTTTGTCCAGTTTTCCTACACACACACCCTTGCAAAAAAGGTTGAAATACTTCTTCTAAGGCTAAGTTTTTATTTATTTATTTATTATTTTTATACCCCGCCTTTTTTCCTGAAAGGAACCCAAGGCGGCTTACATAATCCTCCTCCTCCTCTCCATGCTATCCTCACAACGACCCTGTGAGGTAGGTTAGGCTGAGAGTCAGTGACTGGCCCAAAGTCACCCAGTGAGTTTCATGGCAGAGCGGGGACTAGAACCCAGATCTCCCGAGTCCCAGTCTAACACTCTAACCACTACGCCACACTGGCTCCATGTGGAAACTTGGCTCCAAGTTACTGGCCATAAGAACTTTAAGCTAAACTATGCTGGTAATTTTGGTGCTGACCCTGTTCCCTTTGACCCTGAAGCCGCTGCCTCCTTCAGCAGACAGGCTAGCTAGTCAGTTGCAGCTTCAATCAATTAGCTTCTATTACGTATGTAGAAATTGCAGACAAGCCAGCATGGCCTCAGGGTACAGACTAGAATCCCCACAGGAACAAAGGAGGCAAACGATCAAAGCTGGCAAAGCTTAATACTAGTCCTCTAGTGCAGAGGTTCTCAACCTGGGGCCATATGGCCCCCAGGGGGCCCCAGGATATTCCAAGGGGGCCACGGATGAAAATCATATAAAAGGGGGTCCACGGCACGAGATTAGGGGGCCACAGAGAGAAGTGAAGAAAACAGAGAAGTGACGGAGAAAACAAAACAAAAGGAAACAGGAAGGAAACAAGGTCGGAAGGGAGCCACAGTCAGAAAAAGGTTGAGAAACACTGCTCTAGTGCGTGTTCCAGGTTACAGCATCATAATGGAAGTTGACATGAAAGCTGAAATTAGTCTGGAGGGTTACAGCCCTCCCTGTTCAAGCCGGATGGGCTACCAAGCTCCGATCTCAGGACGGGTCTTTCCACATGGTGACATCACTGGTGGCCAATTGCTTGGAATGTCATGTCAACTCTGTGTTGCTCCTCCCTCTTCATTTGGCACCTAGCCCTTGGATCCCTGATTCCTCCTCCCCTTCACTCGAAGCCTGCATTTGAATAGTGGGGGTGGGGGACACCTTGAGCAAGACTCAAACTGAGTACGGTACTCAAAATCAGCTCTTTGCTGTTGTCCTGTGTCTGCTTCTAAAGCTGCCAGTTTTGCAGACCCGTCAGAAATCATAAAATTTGCTGAGTTGGAAGCTATGCTGAGAAGTCAATAAATAACATACGTAGCCAAATCAGAGTGAGAGCATGTTTACCACCCTCACTTTGAACGAGGGGATATTTTTAGCCTGTTTGCACTGGAGCTGTGCTGAACATACATTTCTTCCATATCTTTTTTACTCTGAAAAGAAAAAAATCAAGAGAAGAAAATATCATGGGTGGGGTTCAGGGTTTCATAGATCATAGAGTTGGAAGGGGCCTACAAGGCCATCGAGTCCAACCCCCTGCTCAGTGCAGGAAACTAGAGGAGGGGTCTCCCATCCAAGTAATAACCAGGCCTGACCCTGCTTAGCTTTCCACGCGGGTGCCCTGTTTTTCATTGCACAATATTTCTGTCTGGCAGCTGGCAGCCTTCCCTGCTGCCCACACTTCAAATAAAGCCCCGGGGGAAGACATCAGAAGACCATTCCGCCCACAACTTGGCTTTTCGAGATCAGGAAGCACAGAGGCAGCCTGCCTGGGAGGCAGCAGAGCAATGCAGACATTTGTAAAATGTGTGATCACACACAGCATCCTAGGCCGCCTCACCACATGATTAGGTCAGCTCAAAAAACCACAGCCAAAGAGAAATTCAAAACATGTTAGAAAACACCCTGAGAATGAGGCAGAAAAATGGAAGCCTCTTTCAAGGGGCTTTCAGAAAATTGGAGGAGAGCTTTCGGCACAGCACTAGGCCTCCTCCGCTTTCCTGGAGCTGGACACAATGCTGGACTGCTCACACCTGCTACTACAGGCCTTGCAGGGAAATAGCGGTATTGTAAGCAACTGCATTAGAGACAGAATCAATGTATCCACAATCACCCCTCAGAAAGTTAACGTGTGAGAGACCATGGGGAAGGTGCTGAACCCTGAAGAATATAACAGCTAGAGCTGAGCCAACATTTCTCAGTGCCTCCACAATGCGCTAGAACAGGGCTCGTCTCCATCCTTGGGTCCCCAGATGTTGCTGGCCTACAGCTCCCCCAGCATACCCAGCCAGCATGGCTAATGGCGAGGGATTCTGGGAGCTGTAGTCCAGCAACATCTGGGGACCCAAGGTTGGAGAGCCCTGCCCTAGAACGACACTCAGTGTCAGGCATTGTGGAGGATGGAAAATGGCCAATGCACTTGCTACTCTTGCCACTTGTAGTGGCAAGGCAAAACAGTGGAAGACCGACAACCTGGTCTTCTGCGCGGGTTCAATGCTAAGGGGGTAGCGAGTCCTGGGGCGGGCCTTCTCCGAGGTCCCCAGCGACTATCACCCTTAGCCCAGAACAAAGGGATAACTTATAGCCACAAAAGTATCTTTTATAAAACAAGTTTATTTACAAAATTACCTTCACAAACCCAGACACACGCCAGCAATACAGCTTATCAGTACGGTACAAAGTAGCAAGCAAGAGGTCTCAAGGACACCGTGATTTCAGGGCTCTCAGCTAGTTAGTTCAGCTCGGGCTTCAGCAGAGGCCCGGTCAACCGCACGCTGCTAGCTGGGTTCCCGGCGGAGGTCCGGTCTACCCAAGCGGCTAGCTGGGTTCCCGGCGGAGGTCCGGTCTACCCAAGCGGCTTGTGAGTGATTTCAGCTTGGTTTCCCGGGGATCCGGTCAACCCAAGCGGCCAGTGATTTCAGCTTGTTTTCCCGGGTCCAGTCAACCCAAGCAGCCAGTGATTTCAGCTAGCTGGAGCGCGCCGGGTTCTGCTACACGGGGTTGCCGATCCTTCGTTCCCTTACCCCAAGCATGGGGCAAGATTGCTGATCAGGTCCAACAACTCATTTCCCTTGTGCAGAGTGTTTTATACCTTGGGTTTCAGGTAGCCCCTCCCTCCGTAATCAGGTGGATTGCCAATCAGGTGGGTTGCCACCCTCCCTGAGGGGCGGCCTTTTGGGTCAGGTGGGGTGACGCCTTCCCCCTGTGGGGTGGGGTCCCTTTGAAGCCACTTGCTTAATGGTCCCATCCTGTGGTGTTGAATGGTCCTTTCTTATGGGTGCCGAAGTGTCTGCTCTGGCGAGGTATTCAAGTCTTATGTAGATGGGGCTGATATACGAGAGCATTGATGAACCTGGGGATGCTTCCTGCCTTCCCCCCTGGGGTGATTCTATGCAGATGTTGTTTGTCCCCTTTGGTCTCTGTGGAGACTGGCTGTCTCCCCCCCCCCCGGTCTCCTTCCCCCCACCTTGGTGAGTGTGTGTGTGTTAGAAAGGGGTTTTAGGTTGGCTTTCTCCACAAAAACGAACGAACAAACAAACACCCATGAGGGGAAAAGAAAGAAGCTGTACTAGAACCCTGGCCAATGGTGAACCCTACCTGTGAGAAACTGTTGGAGAATTTCTCCTCCCCCTGGAGAAATTCAGTGAAACTGCCCCTCCAGTTTCTCTGCCCATGAATAGGTTGGACATTTTCAAGAGGCCATTGTGTACACATCGTAACTTTCCCCCCTTTGTCCCACATTTTGTGTGTATTTAATGTTTCCCTCTCTAGAACTATTGGGCCATTCCTCTTGTTTGTCTCAGCAAGTCAGTCATTGCCCAATCTTTGCTTGCATGTTTGCCAGTGAGTGGTATAAATAACCTATTTGCCCAGCCATCTCAGAATACAGCCCTCTCGTCCTTTCGCTCCAGTGCTCATCGGAAGATTGGTTCCTGCCTCATAGAGGCATTTCGCTCTTCAGACCATGGAAAGTACCAAACTGAGATGGAAGGCCACAACAGTTGTACTGCCAGGATTCCTGCTCATTATCTTTCTTATCTCAGGTACCAATTATTATCATTGTCATTCCCTCTAATAGCCAACTCAGGTGGTTGGGTGCCAAACATTTGGAGTCAAAATGGGGCCACTGAGAAGCAAAGAAGGTATGATCATGCTTGGGTGAATCCCGAGTACACAGAAGTTCAACACATTTTTTAAAGGGTGGAGGGCAAAAAAACAGGAAAATATCAGCCCAATGAGACCTAAGGATGCTCAGTAGCCTTCCGGAGGCAACCTTGTTAAAGGGTGACTAATTAATAATAATGCCAGGTATCAGAAAAGAAAATCAGAACGGAGGTGAAAGAGCAAATTAGCTTGCTCCTTCTAGAGTTCTAGGGGATGGCATGTTTGACAGCTTGGAACCTGGAAAAGGGGCACTCCTGTTTGGGTGTCAGGATACACTGCAATATTTTGTTACAGGACCCGCTTTTTCATCCTAATACAAAAATTGGGTGATCCTCCTGTACCAATCAATTTGGAAGCAAAACAGAGCCATCTAAACATAAGATAATGACCTGGTTTGCATGACATAACAACCCACTGTGTGGGTAACTAGTCATGGTGGGTTGTCATGTTGTCCGAACCTGAGCGACCGATCCCACCGTGGATAAAGGGAAGTGCTGATCATTGAGGCACTTGTCAAGAGTGACAAAAATCCCCTTGCCACTCTTGGCAATCTCACCTGTGCTGCTGCCAGTGACAGCCCCTCCAATGTGCCCAAACGGCACATTTGGAGGGGCTGTCATTGGTTGGCCACCCTGTTTTCGTTTTAATGTTTTTTTTAAAAATTGCACTCCAAATGTGCACTTTTTCCCATCGTTTTTAAAAAAGATATACGTATATACTTGGACTTGTCTGTGTAATGGGGGGGGGGGGACATGGCAAGCCTCCCCCCTAAATGGCTCTCAATCACAGTGGGGAGAGGAGACCAAGCCACCAAGTCCCTGGGATAGCAGCTAGAGGGGGAGAACCCATGGTGAGCCCAGTCATTTGTCAGGCACACTGTGGGTTATTATTTGCGAAACAACTAACCCACCCTTGCTTTTTGCCAGGGTGTGTTAGGCTAGCATGATGTGCGAACCCACCCAGTAGCTTCTGCATACTCAGAGAACTCCCCAGGTACACAGGCGGCACATGCCGGACACCTGCAGGTATCCAGTGGTGTCGTGGGGAATTTTGAAGTGTAGGAGCTGCTCATGACAGCCCCCGTAGCTCCAGCCCCAAGGTGAAACCACAGTCGTCATGGCCCCAGGAGAGCGAGAGTGAGCGAGAATGTGCAGCCATTCCATTATTTATACTCAATAAATAACACTCTGGTGAAAAACTCCTCTACTGACTCCTCTACTGACTTACCCAGGCATAAGTCCCATTGAAACCAATGTGGTTTACTTCTGAGTGAACACGTATAGGATTAAACAATTAACAGGGATTGTGTGCATAGTTACCTGGGAGTAAGCTGCATCAAATTCAGTGGTTCTTGCTCCTTACTGAGTAGGTTCAACTTGTAAAATGCAATGGATTGGTTGCAGACATAGCCATGCTTAGAGTAGATCTACTGAAATCAATTGCACTTGAGTGAGTGAAGACGACTATAACTTACATCCCACTGATTTCAGTGGTTTTACCCTGAGTATGGGTAACTCTGGAACCAACCCACCCATTGAGCTTTCTCAAAAGATCTTCAGCCAACTGAAATGCAACCACTAGCTTTTAATTCAAAACGCAAACACTTTCCAAAGAAGCGCTCCCAGTGACTCCAGTGTCAGGAGGTGGTGGTGTATCTACTCTGGGTTTCAGCCTGAACGTTTAAGGAGCTGTCCGTGGTCCTGAACCCTAGCCCCAACCAGGGCCGGTGCTACCATTAGGCCAACTAGGCAGCCGCCTAGGGCGCATGGCTAAAGAGGGCGCCAGAAACGCCTTGAAAAAAAAATACAGTGCTCTCAAGTGGGAAGGGGGGCACTAAATATCTGATCTTGCCTAGGGCACCAAACTGCCTTGCACCAGTCCTGGCCCCAACCTGGGTCTAGCACCATGGATGGCTCCTTTAAAGTTCAGAGTAAAGCCCGGAGTGGGATGCCCCATTGACATTGGAGCCACCAGCCTCAGCTGAGGGTTACCATTTCAACGGATAGCCTGAAGTAGAAACCCCACCAAAGAAAAGTGGTGGTGGGAGGGAAGTATCCAGTTGCTGCTTAATTATTTTCTTCCAGCTTCCTCTGTGCCAGAAGTGGGGAACCTCTTTCATCCTGAAGGCCGAATTTAATTTTGGAGAACTTCTCAGGGGCCTCTTTGCAGTGGTGGGCGGGGTCAAAGGTAAAAGGGGTGGGGGACAATATACCAGCTTATTTTCGCTTAAAGCTCTTCCTGCCAGTAACTGAGCCTTAGGAGAGGCATTTCAACCTCCTAGAATTGGGTGGGAGAAAACTGCACAAAAGCCAGGGAACCTGTCAAGGTGTGCTGCTCCAGCGTGGGTTCACAGACGACAAGAAGACTCAGATGTTCATCAGCAAAATCCTTTACTGAGGCTTCCAAGCATAACAGAACTATTTACAGAACAGTTGCACAGAGCCCCAATATATACAACTGGCCAGGGCCGGCGCTACCGCTAGGCCAACTAGGCGGTTGCCTAGGGCGCGCGGCTGAAGAGGGGCGCGCGGCTGAAGAGGGGCGCGCGGCTGAAGAGGGCGCGGAAACGCTGCGCTCCTCTTCGCTGCCGCTGCGCCGTCCCCGCCAGGCCTCCGCCTCCCCCGCCAGGCCTCCGCCTCCCCACCCTCCTGCCTGCCGCCGCCGCCGCCGCCGCGCCTCCGCCCACCCGCTCGCTCGCCCGCCGCTGCGCCTCCCACCGCCATCGCCACCCCCCCAACCCCCCCGTCACCCCCCCGTCACGTACCTTCGTCACAGCAGCCGCAGCAGCAGCAGCCGCCGCCGCCGCTGCGCCTCCGCCCACCCGCTCGCTCGCTCGCCCGCCCCTGCGCCTCCCACCGCCATCGCCACCCCCCCAACCCCCCGTCACCCCCCCCGTCACCTACCTTCGTCGCAGCAGCCGCAGCAGCAGCCGCAGCCGCCGCCGCCGCAGCCAGGGCGGGGGGGGAAGGTAGGTTGGTGGTGGCGGCGCAGGGGTTTTTTTTTTTTGCTTTGGAGAGGGGGGGGCGCTAAATATTTTTTCGCCTGGGGCGCCAAACTGCCCTGCACCAGTCCTGCAACTGGCACAGTCTTCCATACAGCAAGGCTGAGAGCTGAGAGCTGAACAGCAGAAGACAACGCAGCTCTCAGATAAGCTCACTGCCTGAAGCTTCCTCTTCACCTTGAGCAAATTACATTAGCCTTGTACACTCACAGGTGCACACAGCCAGGCTGACTCCTTGTTTCTTTCTGCCCCAAGGACAACATTAACACTTTCAGTACTTGACAGAACCACCAAACTATCGGTGGTCGAGGGAAAGGGTGCGGGGTTAGGGCAAGGGGGTATTATGGCTATCTGGGGAATCCTGGAAGGCCGGATTTGGCCCCAGGCCTGAGGTTCCCCACCCCTGCTCTGTCTAAGCTCATCTGTCACAAACAATAGTAAAACTGGAAAGCCTCATTATTATCGCCTTATTCATTTGCCGGAGCAAGGAAGGTCTGTCAGCTAGTCCGGTGCTCTGGCAGATGACGTCACTGCTCCTGCATGAAAATAAGTCCCGGAGCTGCACTCCCTGTGTTACTCCCTCCACTACACCACTGCAGATAGCAGGTACTTATTGCTCTTGCTCAGCTCTTGAGGGAAGAAAGTGTCTGTATTAGATTGCAACTGAGAAGATGCAAGGCTGAATGCGTATTGTGTAATCGTGTTGCACATACATATACGGATTTGGTATCTGGTGCAGGTGTCCTGCCTCTTTTTAATTTCTGCTTTCATTTTGAGCGGGGTGGGGGACAAGCTTCTAGTCCTTTATGACTAACAGGTGAAATGACATTTTATTTATTATTGTATATATTTACAATTACTTGTAGGCTGCCTTTAAGGGTAAAGCCCTCTCCGGACATCCCAGTAGATTCATAGATTTCATAGATCATAGAGTTGGAACTTGGAAGGGGCCTGAAAGGCCCTCGAGTCCAACCCCCTGCTCAATGCAGGAAACTAGAGGAGGGGTCTCCCATCCAAGTAATAACCAGGCCTGACCCTGCTTAGCTTTCCATGCTCAGACAAGCTGAGCCAGCATGAGCCACAGGCCTAGTAGTATCTCCAGGATCTTATCCTCTCCCTATGCCTTATTTCTGTGTCTCTCTTCAGGGAATTCTGCCTTGAAGTGTCATCATTTCCAAGGGATCACGGATTTCGATACTGAGGGCAATCGGAGGCTTAGTGTATACACACCGGCAACAATTAGCACCTGCTCCAATGATAAGAATGCTTGCTTGCAGGTGCAACTGAAGCTCAACATAGGTAAGCAAATATGGACCCAGATGGACGCAGCAGGGCTGCCATATTTTGAAAGAGCAGACTATAGTTTGCAATCAACTAATGAGAGGAAAACTATTTGACATTCCAAACACAGACTGGATGAGGAGAATTGTGTATTACCTGCAGCTAACTACATTCCCAATGGGATTAGGTGAGGGCTGAAATGACACTTTGCATGCATTCAAAATTCAGAGATTAAAAGAAAAATATATTTTATTTAATTTAATTGCATGGATGTGTTAGAATTTTAGTCCCCCTCAATGTGTTTTTTTAAATATATATCACCAACTTTTAAAAATCACTTGCTGTTCAGAGTTCAGTCAAAACATAAAAACCAGCCTTTCCCAATCTGGGGTCCCCAGATGTCATTGGACTACAACCCCCATCATCCCTGGCCGTTTCCCATACTGGCTGGGGATGATGTGAGTTGTAGTCCAACACATCTGGAGGGCATCAGCTTGGGGAAGCTTCATTTCAGCAGGCAGAGATGCCCCTGAGACACATACTGTTTTGGCAAGCACAATGTAGAGCTGTGACCATCTGCAAGAGTATAAATGTGCTGAGCTTGGAATGGTTACATTAACATCTCAGTTCGTTGAGAATGTCACCATCATGAGTGACATCATGAATGTCAAAGTCATTCCATCTTCTAAGAGTGTATTCTGGTTTTTCTGCATTGTGCTTTTATGGCTGCAAGTACACATTCCCTCTTCTTTTCTGAAGATCAAGTCATTATCTAGCATAGTCACTAGGTGGCACTGGGATGGAATGATTTGTTTCCTGTTCTGTTCTTGATGAAGGGAAACAATACAGTTCTCATCTAGCTTCCTGTCTGGTGTGGCCTCCAAGCCTTCCATGATACCCCACTTATCTGTGGACCAAAGTACCTAAACATGATGCTGAAAGCATCCCCTTCTGCTGCATCTTAATTAAAAAATAATACCAGGCATGGGGCTACAGGATGCGGGGAGGTGGGCTTAACCCTTTTCTTCCCCCTGCAATAGTTCTGACTAAAATCCCCCTCCCCAACGCTCCTGCCATGGTTGCTTCTGTAATCCTGAGCATTGTGCTTTCTCCTCCAAAAGGAGACCGAGGAATTTTTTACACACTGATGGTGAAATGGGACAATGAGATGGGGCCATAAAACATATAGTGGGGAACATTCTACATTTATTTATTTATTATTTTATTTTATTATATTTGTTAATTGCCCATCTGGCCGGAACTCTCCCCTGAAAGACAAAGACAAAAATCATAGGGGGCTTTCCATATGGGACCATGAATAATTGCTGATGGCAGCTGTTGGGTCCTCTCTCGCATCTTCACCAAGTATACTGCTAATGGCAGTGGGAGCGAGCGATGGGCTTCCCTAGAAAATCTAAAAACCCAGGGAGGTGTGTATGGGCCAGCACTCCTTTCTGTTATATTATTAGTGTCCTGCCCAGACACTAAGATCTGCATCAGCGGTCCTTCTCCAAGAGCCCCTGCCAAAGGAAGTGAGGCAGGTGGCTACCAGGAGGAGGGCCTTTTCTGCTGTGGCACCCCGGTTATGGAATGAGCTCCCCAAAGAGGTTCGCCTGGCGCCTACTTTGTATTCTTTCCGGCGCCAGGTGAAGACCTTTCTGTTCTCCCAGGCATTTTAATCATTTTAATCATCTTAATCATTTTAATCTTGTAATTGTTTTTAATTCCATTATTGTAACTGCTGCTGCTGTTTGTTTTTAATCTGTGGTTTTAAATTTCATATTGTATTTTATGATTTTTTAACTGTTGTAAACCGTCCAGAGAGCTTTGGCTATTGGGCGGTATAAAAATGTATTAAATATATAAATATATAAATAAATAAAGCTAATTTGATCATCAACTATACTATGATAACTGCTTTCCCTGAAGACCCCGTGCAGGATAAAACCTGAAAACTCAGGTTCAAACCCTGAAATCCTGGCAACCCTTCAAAAGCCCTTAACGCCCTTCCCTCAACAACCAACATTTTTGTGGAGAGCTTTTGCTCAGACTTACACACAACAATCCTCCCCGCTAATTAACCCCCCCTACACACACACACACACACACGCACGCACACTATGTTGCCAGAAATCACCTCGTGCTGAGAAACCACTGGGTTCTCCTGCCTGCCATCGACTGCAGAAAGAGAGGGCTTGCGCCGTCATCACTGTTAGACACACCCAAAGCAACATTTGTCGAGGTAAGACCTTTTGCACACTCTGCCAGCGCACTGATCTCTTTTTCAAATATTTTTCTCCTGCTTCAGACAGAACTGTTGTGCTAGTGAGCCATGGAGACTGCGCCCACTGGGACCTTAATAACGGATCGGTATCCGCTACCTCTGGTGATCAGCACTTTGCTATCAAGTCCAACATAAGCTATTGTCTCCATGACCTTTGCAATGTGGAAATGACCCCTGTAAATGTCTCCACGACCCCTGGAAATGTCTCCACGACCCCAGGAGAGGAGAAAGGTAAAAATGACCACCTGAGGGGAAAGTGAGAACGCACGATTTTCACTTGTGGGGTTGGAATAGGTTGCCAAATATTACTTCTTTTTTCCCCTGGCAGGGCTCCCATACCTTGAAATTCATAGCTCCGCATGACAAGCAAAGATTCAGCAGGCACAGCCCTTCCTGGCGTGGAGATCCCGCCACAGTGCCGATTGGATTTCTGCTTGCCAAGCAGCTGTTGACGCGGCAGGAGCTGCTGGGCCAGCCCTACCATAAGGAAATGCGAGGCAGCCGCATCAGGCCGCAGATGCTATGGGGCAGGGAGCAGTGGCAAGTTGTTAGAGGACAAAGCGGTGTGTGGCCATTGCACCCTGCCCTGCCAGCTGTCCTTGAGTGCATTAGAAAATGTTGCCCTTTTGCTAGCACTGAAGTAAGATTCAACTGCCAGTCTGGGCAGTGTCCCATTCTGTGGTTACCTGAGGCTCATGGAGGAAGCAAACGTCATCTGAGAGGGCCAGATCTTGGCAAGGAGATCCAGTCTCTATCATTCGGGTCTAGGCAAGTGAGGTTGTATAAGGTAGGTAGAGTCCAATCAAGTGCATCAGACACAACAAGCGAAGACCACGGATAGCTCCAAGTGAAGTCGGTGAACTTTGATGGCTGGAGGGAGCTCTCTCCTACCCCAAACACAGGGGAATATTGCCTCAGTCAGGACCAAGCTAAAAACAACTTAGCCATGTAGTTAGCCATCATGACCTGTAATATGGTCAGCTCCACCCCCACTGGATGAGCTGTTTTGGACTGCTAAAGAAAGGGCCCTCACCTGATTCTGTACTCTCTCAGATTCCTGCAAGGCTGGGAAGGTGGAGGTTCTGCTGGGGGTTCCTCCTCTGACTCCGAGGACAATGGCCAGGCTGTGTCTTCTGGCTGGCTGAGGGGCCCCCCTGAATACCAAACACATTCTCCTTCCCCTGGAGCAGCAGTCTGATCTTCATGTTTGTGTGTCAGAGTCTACTCCTGCACCCTGAAAAGGCTGAGCCTTGGGAAACATGATGGCGGGCAGCTTCTGTGCGTGGAATGGGGAATGGCGCCATGGGGGGGGGGGTTCATGTAAAAGGGATCACCCCTCCAATCAAACCCCAGATCAGCAGGACATGGGGAGGGGCAATAAATGAGGAGCAGGCTCCTTGCTATTCATGTTTCATTATTCTTTAAGTGCCTGAAACAAGCGACACCAACTATTGCTATTCCGGCTTCAACTTTGATGCCCGTGAACACTTCCTGGAGAAAGTGAGGTGCAACAAGGGCTACAGCAAGTGCTACCAAAGCACGGGTGCTATCGTAGTAGGTGAGTCGGGATACCAGAATGACACGGGAAGGCGTTAAGGACCTTGGTGACCTCGTTTATTTATTTATTATATTTATATTCTACCTTTTTTTCCTGCAAGGCACCCAAGCCAAGGTGGCTTACATAATCCTCCTCCTCTCTATTTTATTCTCACAACAACCCTGTGTGAGTTGGTTAGGCTAAGAGTCAGTGGCTGGCCCAAAGTCACCCAGTGAGCTTCATGGCTGAATGAGGACTAGAACCTGGATCTCCCAAGTTCCAATCCAACACTGTAAACACTGCACCACAGTGGTCCTTAGTCTCTCAGGGAAACGTTTTCCCAATCCCCCATTTTTGCTAGCAATGCTGTGGGGGCATTGCAAGTGTGCACGCCCAACAGGGAGTGGCAGCCAATGCCACAGGGGTCTAGAACCCCAGGTCTGGTCCTGACTCTGCCCCCCCCCAGGTTCCCCAGATGACCACGCCCCTTTCCCCAACCACTGATCATTCAGTGGTTCCTTGGCTTTTTTGTGCTGTTCCTTCACCATTTTAACGGGTTGAAATGCCCAAGGCTTAGTGACTGGCAGTAAGAGCTTTTAAACTAAAATATACCTGGGTTGGGGGTAGGTATTTCGCCCTTGCCCGTTTTGCCTTTGGCCCTTCCGCCTTTGCTTTCAGGCCCGCCCAGCACTGGAATGGTGCCCCCCAAAGCTTCTCCAGAATGGAATTTTGCCCTCAGGCTCAAAGAAGTTATGCACCCCTGCAATACTGGCTCTCTAGCGGGTGAACCCGTGTGATACCCATCTCTGCATCACTACGGGGGGGGGGGGGGGGCAGCATAACTCAGTGGTAGAGCGCACTTGCTGTGCATGCAGAAAGTCCCAGGTTCAGTCCCCGGCAGCATCTCCAGGTAGGGCCGGGGAAGGCTCCTGTCTGAGACCCTGGCAAGCCGCTGCCAGTCAGTGTGGACAGTACTGAGCTAGATGGACCCATGGTCTCTGAATCAGTATAAGGCAGCTTCCTATGTTCCTATATCTCGTTCATACATTCCCCAGTTCAAAGGGACCATCTTGGAAACATGCAAGATATTTTCTCCCTCAGAGATCACTCAGGAGGGAAAAGGGTATCCTTTCAACCCTCACTGCTCTAAAAACATTACCTCTGTCTTGATAAGAGTTGGGCAACATGTCACCCTCCAGATGTTTGGACCTACAAGTCCTAATCAGCATAGCCAATGTTGAGGGATGATAGGAGTTGTAGGCGTAGTGGTGAGAGTGTTGGACTCAGGAGATCTGGGTTCTAGTCCCCGCTTGGTCATGAAACTCACTGGGTGACTTTGGGCTAGTCACTGACTCTCAGCCTAACCTACCTCACAGGGTTGTTGTGAGGATAAAATGGAGAGGAGGAGGAGGATTATGTAAACTGCCTTGGGTTCCTTTCAGGGAAAAAGGCGGGGTATAAATATAACAAATAAAATAAAATCTGTAGATCAAAATATCTGGAGGGCCACAAGTTATCCACCCCTAGTCTCGACCATAAATAGTTTTCTGTCAATATTCCTGTGCTTCATAGACAGAGATCCAATGTCTTGAACATGGCGTGGTGTACGTGAAGAGGATAAGTAACACCCAGTGAATTTCTGTCTCTTGTGTAACTGTTAAAGGCACAGGAGGGGAGACCTGGTGGTGGTGGTGGGGGGGGGAAGGTGGTGACCATAATCTGGAATGGACCAGTGCCTGGTACAGTAACTGCTGCAACAGGACATTGCTGAAATGGCCCAGTCACTTGTCCTTTCTTGCCCTTTTATTGAGCTTGTCCTTCATTTTTCCTGTGCTGCTTTTTGTGTGCATTCACCCAAAATGCTCAGAGTGCAAAACATGCAGGGAGCACATCAAAGGCATTCATGGATGATGAGCGACAAAAAAATGAGGGGTGTGTGTTGAACTAAGGGCCAATTCACAGGTTAGGTTTCTCTCATATATATATATATATGAGGGAGAGAGATGTGTGTAAACGACCAAACATAATGTATGAACGAGATATAGGAACATAGGAAGCTGCCTTATTACTGAGTCAGACCATGGGTCCATCTAGCTCAGTACTGTCCACACTGACTGGCAGCGGCTTGCCAGGGTCTCAGACAGGAGCCTTCCCCGGCCCTACCTGGAGATGCTGCCGGGGACTGAACCTGGGACTTTCTGCATGCACAGCAAGTGCGCTCTACCACTGAGTTATGCTGCCCCCCCCCCCCCCGTAGTGATGCAGAGATGGGTATCACACGGGTTCACCCGCTAGAGAGCCAGTATTGCAGGGGTGCATAACTTCTTTGAGCCTGAGGGCAAAATTCCATTCTGGAGAAGCTTTGGGGGGCACCATTCCAGTGCTGGGCGGGCCTGAAAGCAAAGGCGGAAGGGCCAAAGGCAAAACGGGCAAGGGCGAAATACCTACCCCCAACCCAGGTATATTTTAGTTTAAAAGCTCTTACTGCCAGTCACTAAGCCTTGGGCATTTCAACCCGTTAAAATGGTGAAGGAACAGCACAAAAAAGCCAAGGAACCACTGAATGATCAGTGGTTGGGGAAAGGGGCGTGGTCATCTGGGGAACCTGGGGGGGGCAGAGTCAGGACCAGACCTGGGGTTCTAGACCCCTGTGGCATTGGCTGCCACTCCCTGTTGGGCGTGCACACTTGCAATGCCCCCACAGCATTGCTAGCAAAAATGGGGGATTGGGAAAACGTTTCCCTGAGAGACTAAGGACCACTGTGGTGCAGTGTTTACAGTGTTGGATTGGAACTTGGGAGATCCAGGTTCTAGTCCTCATTCAGCCATGAAGCTCACTGGGTGACTTTGGGCCAGCCACTGACTCTTAGCCTAACCAACTCACACAGGGTTGTTGTGAGAATAAAATAGAGAGGAGGAGGATTATGTAAGCCACCTTGGCTTGGGTGCCTTGCAGGAAAAATTAATGAAATCTACAAGCCCCACTCCTGACTAGGAATGGGAGAACCAGCAATTTTTGAGCTCCCCTAAATTCTCCCAAAAACTCTTAGAAGGTTGATTGGCATACAGTAATACCTTGGATTGAGAGCATAATTCATTCCGGAAACGTGCTTGCAATCCAAAACACTCTTATATCAAAGCGAGTCTCTGGCGGGTGTGAGCGGGGCCGATTTCGGCCCACTACGCCCGCTCGAGGCGAGCAGTTACGGTTACATCCCTACAACTTGTCTTGCAAGACGTTGCTTGTTTATCAAGTCAAAAAAATTTACTTGCCAAACGCTCTCAGACCAAGTTACGGTACTTTCAATCCAAAGAATTACTGTACTCCTGTTTTTGTTTTTGACCTCTTTTCCAGCGCATTCAAACAGGAAAAGTGTCCATTTCTATGCATTTTTTTCAAAGGTGCACACTTTTCCCCCATTGACTAAATGTTAGTTTGAGTATTTTTAATGTGCATTTCAAAGTGTGCATTTAAAAAATGCATTTTTTTTAACATAATAGCAAATCCAGAATTTACAAAAAATTCTTGGAAAAAAGTGCTTTTGCTTCTGTTCAGGCTTGCAACATTTAATTTTATTTTGTATTAATTTTATTTTCAGGATTAGGTTAACGTAATAGATAATCGACAGAATAAAGGGCATGATGACATAAAGTGCTGACTTACTGATACTTTACTAAGTAGACAGATTTCATGCCTCTCTCTTCCGCCACCACAGGAACCCCCAAAAGCTACAACTCCCTCGTCATGCACATCAGGACCTGCCAGCGCCCAGCCTGTGCTGTGCCTCAGAGCCGATCCTTTGGTACTGTAACAATCACGATCAAGAAGGACTCCTGTTGCACTGGCAGCTATTGCAATGTGAAGGAAGCGGCCTCTCCGGCACAGAACAACAGTGAATCAGCTCCCGCCAATGGATCTTACAGCGGAGGCGCAGTCAATCACAACACCCATCCTGATGTTGAAGATGGTATCGCTCCGGTGCCTGGAATAGATATTATCACATCTGACCGCCACTGGGACACCAAACCCATCAGGACCCCTGTAGACGCACATTTTGAGAATGAGGATCCTAGGGATGGTGGTGATGGGACCTTCCCCTTGGTTATTCAAGCATCAGGTCCCAAAGGTCCCACCCTTCAGCTTTGCATTCTGCTGGTAGCCCTCGAAATAACTGTCCTTGGGATATGGTGGTGAGAAATGGGGCAGCAATCTGAGCTGTGTTGTAGAGCAGAAAGAAAGGATAGAAGTCAGAGCTCTTAGGTCTAACTCACCCCTCTTGCCGCCCAACCAATTCTTACACCAGTTGTGGAAGACACACACGTACTCTTTTACTCGAGAATTAATTTTATGGTTAAAAATCCTTCCCCTGCAAAGGGAGATGCTACCCCTTCCATGCCCTGGCACCTCAGCTTTTACTAGGGTCTGCCCCTTCCCCACCTAGAGCAAACAGGGCTCCTAACTTAGCCCACAATGTCTCTGGCAACATTGGAGAATTAAACTGGGTCACAACCTGGCAACTGAGGGATGGTGTCGTTAGGCTTCCTGTTCCTTTAGTCCAGGCCTGCAACATTTAATTTTATTTTGAATAAATTTTATTTTCAGGATTGCATTAATGTAATACATATTCAACAGAATAAAGGGCATGATGACATAAAGTGGTTACTTACTAATACTAAGTTGGTCACAGCATGTAACACCTATACTGAACCAGCTGTGTTGTTCATCCATTTGTTTCTGAGCCGAATTTAAAGTGCTGGTAATAACTTTTAAAACTCTAAATGGTTTGATGAGCTGCCTGAAGCTGCCTGGGCCTTGAGATCAGCCTCAGAGGCCCTGCTGGTGGTCCTGCTATTGAGATGTATTAGATTGGCATGAAAGACTGGCATGGCCTTTTTGGTAGTAGCCCCATGTTTGTGGAACTCGCTCCCTATGAAGATGTATATGGCTACTACTTTATTGGTTTTAAGCAAACACTGGCACCTTTATTTGAAGCAGCTTTTAATATGGGGTGCTCTGTGATGTTTTAATTGCTGCTGTTTTCCTGTTACAATCTTTTGGTTCTGTTGATTGTGGTTTTATTGATTTTTTAAATGTATTATGTAGTACTATTTGGATATAAGCCTCTTTTGGAAGGTTTTGCCCTGAAAGCTGTTATATGAACCTTTGAAATAAATAAATAAATTGTAATTTTGAAAAGTATGAATATGCCTAACTTACCGTAACACACATTTAATATCACGTCTAACTCATCAATAAGTATACAACACTATCAACATTAATAAATAATTACAAATAATAGTATAACTACTGTTAATTAATACTCTGCCACTCTTAAGAACATCATGCCACACCAAACAAGACACGTGGTTGAACAGCACCTTGTACTCTAGAATTGCAGTGCATTATAAACAAACTCCACTTCTGAACAAGCTTACCTGTAAATTTTGTCTGGGGAATAAGAGCAAAGCATTTTTTTAACAACCATGATCAGACCTTTGGGAAATCAAGAAAGAAAGTACAGTAGTGATTTATTAATGCCACTAGAGGGCAAAAGTAACATACAACAGCTCCATAATAGACTGGTTAGGCAGTGTTCTCCAACCTTGGGTCCCCAGATGTTTTTGGCCTACAACTCCCAGCATGCCCCAGCCAGGAGTTGTAGGCCCAAAACATCTGGGGACCCAAGGTTGGAGAACACTGGGTTAGAGGCACTTTCCAGATCACTGATTCTTAGTGCCACAAATGAGCAATTTTTTTCCCTACAGCCACTGGAACATGGTGGTTAGAGTTTCAGACTACAGCGAGAAAAAGCCAGGTTCAAATTCCCAGTCACTCATAAAGCTTGCTGGGTGACCTTGGGCTAGTCACTCACTCTTTATCATCCTAACCTACAGGGCAGGGTTGTTGTGGGGACAATATTGGGGGGGAAACCCATGTAGGCCACCCTGTGCTTATCAGAGGAAAGGTGTGACTGAGATGTGAGAAATAGTACATTCAGCAACACCCTCCTATTTTTGTAGCCTTTTTGTGTAGAATGGTTTAGGTATCTAGTTTTCTGGATGCTGTGCACTCCCTCACTCCAGCACTAAGCTCGCACCTCTCCCCTGATGTGGGGACATTGATTACCAAATCCTTTATTCCCTCCCCCAATCCTCTACAGCTCTGCCTTTAATAGCGACTTGATACATGGGAATTTGCAGATGAAGCTTCTCAAGGCATGAAGAGACTTGTTATCTTGCCTGCCAATTGCTGCAGATGGCACTGCTCTTAATGACGCAGCAGTAGGGGCCTATTAAAAAGTTGGCAACCCCAGAAAAGAGGCAGTACATTTGATTGACCAAGTCTGTATGTGTTTTTAAAAGATAGAAGCAGGCTTTTGAGAGACACGGATCTCTCTGTTCAGAGACGATGATAGGCGGAAGACTGATGTTGCTCTACCAGATTAGGTTGGTCTTCCTTCCCCAGGCACATCTGCAGAAATTTCTGTTCCAAAATGGAAGCGGTGACGGTGAGTTAAAGCCGTCCTAGATTAAAACAGGACAAGCTGGTTAAGATTTCAAGTTACACAATGGCCCTTCCCAAGGGACATTTCACTTGTGTGTAAGGTTATTATTAACCATGTCTGCCATTTCCCCAAACTTGGCCTGGACTTGCTGTAAGGAAAGTGGGTCACAAATGTTTAAAACGAACGAACGAATGAAAAGGGCATACGGCCAGGCAGCGAAGAGGGGGGCACCCTCAAGCAGTGATCTTTTGCATGTGATGTGCAGCGTTACAACAAGCACGTCACGTTTTTCATCTGTAAAACGTTGGTAAGGCGTTCAGTGGCGTGCTGTAGTAGGAAAGCTCTTCTTAACCCAGGGCCCTCCAGATGTGTTGGACTACAACTCCCATCACCCCCCAGTCAAAAAATCTGGAGGGTGCTGGGTTGGGGAAAACTGGTGTAAGAAATCTGCACATATCATAACTCTGTCTCTCGCACTGGTTCGTTTCAAATTCATCCACAATTTTGGTTCGGCTCTATTATTTTGAGAGCTGAGCCGAAAATTCTCAGAAGACACTTCTGAGATTTTTCTTTACCTCACTCCCTTGGGGGGAAAAAGGCCATTCTGTAATTTCCCCAAAAAAATATTTCCCACCATTATTCTTTTCTTCTTTCTTTCTTTTGGTGCTGCTGTTTTCCCCACACAATGTCCCAGAACCTTATTGAAGGATTCAAGATGGTGGCCAGGCTGCAGAAAAAAAGAAACTGAGGGAGAGAATTCCTCCTCTCCCTGGAGAAATTTGGTGAAATGGTCCCCAGAATATCTCTGCCCAAAAATAGGGTGGAGAATTTCCAGAGGCCTTTGGGCACAGTTTTATTTTCCTCCTGTTGTCCTAAATTTTGTGTTTACTTCATTCTGCCCTCACTGGAACTATGGGGCCATTTCTCTTGTTTGTCTCAGGAAGTCATTTGTCTCAGAGGCCATTTGTGCACTTATTTCCAGGTGTTTCTGCTTGCTTCCTCCCCCCCCCCCACACACAAGATCATGACTATTCCTCCCACATATAATGCTCTCATCAGGAAAATAATGAACCCTTCCCAAGCTCTGGCTTGGTCTGTTACCTAACACCCTGAAACAACAGGACCTTTTCTTCCCCTGGCGTCAGCTTCCAGTTCCGGGCTGGAACAGAGGTGACTCAGTCTATACCTGGTGTTTCTCATACACTTCTCTAGGACACAACATGAGTTGCACAACATCCTGGACCTCTTGGGTGAGCCTGAAACAGAGAGAAATGGGGTGACTCAAGGCGCAGGCAGGGAAGGCATCCGGTTTTTTATTTTTATTTTAATGCTTGTGTAGAAGAGATTGTTCTTTTTCCCAGGCTTTTGACAGGCTGCACCCACTCAAAAATGCATGTGGAGCATTCTAGAACAGTGGCTCGGGATGACGGAGGCTCCTACCCCTTTAATACTAGTTGTGAAGAAAAGGGATTTTCAGCAAGTACAGCTCTTCTCATGCAGGAAATAAGAGGAAAATATTCACAGGTACTTGAAATATCCACATGCCCTTGAAAAAGATAGCTCCCCCATGCAACTGCTTTGAAGATCAAGAAAGTGTGACGGGGCAAGTAGGGAGGAACTCTTCCCCCACACTGATTCCCTGATCTAAATAGCCCCCTCTGAATCTGAGTAGCTATGAGCTCCATGGGGAGGAAACATATAGTCATCCTGTATGTTTCCTCGCACAGCACTAACAGCAGTTTGAGGGAGTGATTTAGATCAGGGTAATAGCAGGGGAGAAGGTGCTTAATCTTCTCCACCAGTACCCATGGGTGTCTTCTAATCCAGGGCTCTCCAACCTTGGGTCCCCAGATGTTGCTGGCCTACAGCTCCCAGCATACCCAGCCAGCATGGCTAATGGCAAGGGATTCTGGGAGCTGTAGTCCAGCAACATCTGGGGACCCAAGGTTGGAGAGTCCTGTTCTAGTCCAATTCATAGAATCATAGAAAAGTAGAGTTGGAAGGGGCCTACAAGGCCATCGAGTCCAACCCCCTGCTCAATGCAGGAATCCAGGTCAAAGCATCTCTGACAGATGTCTGTCCAGCTGCACCTTGAATGCCTCCTGACTGGGAGAGCCCACCCCCTCCCTAGGTAGTTGATTCCATTGTCTTATTGCTCTGACAGTCAGGAAATTTTTCCTGATGTTTAGGTGGAATCAAGGTTCCTGTAACTTGAGCCCATTATTCCGTGTCCTGCAAACTGGGATGATTGAGAAGAGATCCTGGCCCTCCTCTGTGTGACAACCCTTCAAGTACTGGAAGACTGCAATCATATCTCCCCTCAGTCTCCTCTTCTGAAGGCTAAACATGCCCAGTTCTTTCAGTCTCTCCTCATAGGGCCTTGTTTCCAGTCCCTTTATCATCCTTGTTGCCCTCCTCTGAACCCTCTCCAGTTTGTCTATGTCCTTCTTAAAGTGAGGTGCCCAGAACTGGACGCAGTACTCAAGATGAGGCCTAACCAGTGCCGAGTAAAGGGGAATTATCACTTCCCGCGATTTGGAAGCTATACTTCTATTAATACAGCCCAAAATTGCATTTGCCTTCTTTGCAGCCACATCGCATTGCTGGCTCATATTCAGTTTGTGATCTACCACAATTCCAAGATCCTTCTCACTTGTAGTATTGTTGAGCCAAGTGTCCCCCATTCTGTAACTCTGCATTTGGTTTCCTCTCCCTAGGTGCAGCACTTGGCATTTATCCCTATTAAATTTCATTCTGTTGTTTTCGGCCTAGCGCTCCAGCCTATCGAAGTCACTTTGAATTTTGTTTCTGTCTTCCAGAGTATTAGCTGTTCCACCCAACTTTGTGTCATCTGCAAATTTGATAAGCATTCCCTGTACCTCCTGATCCAAGTCTTTAATAAAAATGTTGAAGAGCACCGGGCCCAGGACCGAGCCCTGTGGTACCCCGCTCGTTACCTCTCCCCAGTTTGAGAAGGAACCATTGATAAGCACTCTTTGAGTCCGATTCTGTAGCCAATTGTGGATCCACCTGATCGTTGTTCCATCTAGCCCACTCTTAGCTAGCTATTCTAAGAATATGTTCACTCAAAAGTCATTCCCCTGAATTCTCAAGGGCTTACTTTTACTCCTGAGGAAGTGTGAACCAGACTGCAGCCTTTTAAGTTTCTATAGGGCTGGCATGATGGAGACAGGTTTTAAATGTAGATGTTGAGGTTGCAAGAGGCATTTACATGAATGTGTGCTGCTTTTTTTTTTTTTTTGCCCACAATGTTTTATTTTTTTTTAATTCACATTTACTGCCAAATAGCTGTGCATATGATTGCTGCCTTAAGCTTGATCTTGTGCATCTTGCGCATGTTTACTCAGAAGTAATTTGTTGGGATTTGCTTCCAAGTACGTGTGAGATTGCATCACAAGGGAAGATGCACTCCTTATGTGCACTGGCTTTATGTGGCAGGCCACCCACCCCTGTAAACATGCATAGAATTGGGTTGTTAATACTGTTACGTGAAAGCACCTTAAAACCCTCTGCTTTCACCCACAAAGACTGGGAAAATGCTGAAAGAGGACATAAGGGAAAGGGAGAGATGGCCGATGGTCACCTTTTCATCCACGCGCCATGGGCATCTGCAGGAAAGGGCAAGGAGGGGCAATTGACCTCCCGTGGATGAGCCATAATCTCCAGATTCCCAGCTTTCATTACATTTTTAAAAAATCTCTTGTTCCTAGCTCTGTGTGTGTTTTATCCCACACTCTAACTGAAGTTTTATTGGAGTTCATGACACTTCTTGAATCTAATATAACACCCTTCTGCACAAGTGCTGCTCAATTCCCAGGATCTTCTCCTACTCTAGTCTTCTAAATGTCATGGAGTGTGACGCTAAGCAACAAAGAGCACACACAAGGAAAGTGCACAGCTGTGTTGTAGCGACGTGCAGTGTGTGTGCTATGCACGCAAATTATAGCCACAAACTGTTGTGCAGCTTCACCCCCACCCCCACCCCAGAAAAATTCCTGCAGCTGCCCATGAGTGCCACTTCCCCAATCTTCAAAGCAGTTGTGTGGGGGGTGTTAATTGCCTTTTTTTTTTTTTTTTTAAAGAAAAGTGTGAGATCTTGAGCACGGATCTCCCATGTCATCTTTCATTTGGCTCTCGGTTCCAAGGATAAAGGGAATCGTTTGCAGCTCCTGTGGATATTATTTTCCTCTTGCTTTTTATAGGCCCCAACTGTCCCTGTTTGCCAGGATCATGACTAAGTTAAGTCTCATTCATTTCAGTGGGTCTACTCGAAGTATGACTACAATTGGGTACAATCCAAACCCTGTTATAGTAGAACAGTTTGGGACAAAGAAAAAAAAGATGCATTTTTAACTACATGCTCGCATCTTCATGCTCAAGCTGCTAAGAAAGGTTTTGCAGTGCGATGTTTTGATCCCCTCCCCCCCCCCCGCCCCTTATCAAACCTGTCTGAGTCTCTTGGCAACCTCTCATGCCTAAAACACTGCTTTCCAAAGAAGTGACTGTAACTTGAGGAGTTCTGTGACTCAGACTCTGGGTGCTTCCAGATGGAGGGCATTTGCCAGTCAAAACTCAAAAGACATTGTGCAGCTGTTCTGTCTTTCCCTCCTTAACTGTGTGTGTGTGAGTGAGTGTGTGTGTGTGTGAGTGTGTTTGGTGGCAAAATTCTGTGAATGAGGCGGAGCGATTGCACGATAAATGCCTCATCTAGAAGCATTGTTTGTGACTTAGGGTCAAACCACACATGACATCATTCACACTTTTTAAAAAGTGTGCTTGGCTGAAATCTTATGGTCCCTGGGAGGGTGTCCCCAGGGGCTAAAGGATATAGACTAGTGCAGTGTTCTCCAACCTTGGGTCCCCAGATGTTTTTGGCCTACAACTCCCAGCATGCCCCAGCCAGCTATGCTGGCTGGGGCATGCTGGGAGTTGTAGGACAAAAACATCTGGGGACCCAAGGTTGGAGAACACAGGACTAGTGGATCTCCCTCTCCATGGGGGGAGGGGCAGATCCACCATTGGATGCCCTCTCACAAGATCCACTGCCATTGCTCCGCAGTGGAGAAGGCAAACGCCAGGTAGTCTCGGGAGATCTGGGTTCTAGTCGCCGCTCGGCCACGAAACTCACTGGGTGACTTTGGGCCAGTCACTGAACCGAGCTGGATCAGACCCAGGGTCCGTCAAGTCCAGCATTCTAAGAACATAAGAAGAGCCATGCTGGATCAGGCCAAGGGTCCATCTAGTCCAGCATTCTAAGAACATAAGATGAGCCGAGCTGGATCAGAACCAGGGTCCATCTAGTCCAGCATTCTAAGAACATAAGATGAGCCGAGCTGGATCAGACCCAGGGTCCGTCAAGTCCAGCATTCTAAGAACATAGGAAGAGCCATGCTGGATCAGGCCAAGGGTCCGTCAAGTCCAGCATTCTAAGAACATAAGAAGAGCCCTGCTGGATCAGACCCAGGATCCCTCTAGTCCAGCATTCTGTTCACACAGTGGCCAACCAGCTGCCCACGGGAAACCCACACGAACTGGAGGTTGTGGGTTTCCACTCATAAAAGCAAATGTAGCTTTTATCAGTGGAGGATGGGCTATTTCACAGTAAACCAATGAAGTGCACAATGAGTGCTGCATACCCTTCAGCAATGGGGGGCTTGGACAACAATCTGTGGTGTGAGATAAGGTGGCCATGACTCCTACTTTGTAGAGGACAGTTCTCTCTTTGAAGTACTGTCCAGTCCACGTCCAGTTTAAAGATAAAAAACCACCAGAAGCCGGGAGAGCAGGAGGGGTCTTGAAGTTGCCCATCAACAGTTAACACCTGGAGATCAGACTGAGGAGGCACACACAGGTCACTTGGTCAGTCTTCTCCACTCCGGTGAGATGTATAGATTTCATAGATCATAGAGTGGGAAGGGGCCTACAAGGTCATCGAGTCCAACCCCCTGCTCAATGCAGGAAACTAGAGGAGGGGTCTCCCATCCAAGTAACAACCAGAATTGACCCTGCTTAGCTTTCCACGCTCAGGCAAGCTGAGCCAGCATAAACCACAGGCCTGTATTATTATTTAAATGACAGTAATTCTTTTTCAATGTGCATCTACACCTATAAATGAGCACATGAAAATTTTATGCAGATCTGTGTCATCATTTGTCCTCTTTCTTGGAGATGCATTTCCTCTTTCTTTGGAGATGAGCAAGGGGCCACCCAATGTGAAAATCTGGGCATTATGCAAGCATGTCCTGATTTTCTCTTCTGAAACATTGGAGACTATCTTTCGTTGTTGTTGACTTGTTCACATTTCTTCCTCCTGGGTGGCTTCTCTCACCCCAGTGCAACAAACAGGAACCTGCAAAAACCCCTTCTTCTGAACGATTGTTAAGAATACAGGTGCCCATTCACACCTGCTGAGCGGATGACTGGATGACTGGGAGAGGTTGCGCACCTGCCAAATCGTCACTATCCCACACAGCTGTTTTTTTAAAAAAGCCCACAAGCACCCTTAAAGGGCAGGCGTTAGCAAAGCTCATAAGCCAACTCTGAGTATAATGAACATCCTTCCTCCCTTCCTCCCTTCCGCTCAAGCAGCGCCCGGGCAAGCGGGGACGGTGTTAGATCCAGGGAAAGCAAACGCCGCCCCCCGCCGGAAGAAAAATAGAGAGAGAGGCGGGGGGGGGAAGGAAACTTCAGGCGCCCCCCTGGATCGCTCGCCTTTGGCCGGATCGCTCGCCTCGGCGCCGCGCAGACGGAGCCGCCGGTCTACCACGTGCCCTCTCCGCTGCGCTCCGCGAATCCGACGCGTTCGCTGCTCCGGCGTGCGGGCTTCTCCTCGGCGCTCTTCCTCCTCCTCCCTCCCTGCCTGCCTGGCTCCCTTTCTTTCACTCTCCTCCTTCCTTGACGTCAGGTCCCGGGGCGGGAGTCTGGTGGAGAGCGGCGGAGAGGGGTGCCTCCGTGCGCCCTCCCCCAGCGCGATGGCACCGCGCTCCGAGCTGGCCCCCGCCAGCCAGCCAGCCAGCTCGCCCGGCCGGCCGGCCGCGAAAGGCGCTTTCCTTGGGATTTCTCAAGGGGCCTCCGCGATTCAAACGCAGGTTCGGGCGGGAAGAGTTTCGCTCGCGCCCCTCCCCTTCCGAAGTGGGGCTTCGGCAGCGGGAGCAGGTACGGTGACGGGGGGTGTCTGGGGGGTGTCTGGGGGTGGCGGCATGGGTCCTGGGGGTGGAGGGGGGTGCCTGGCGGTCCCTTGCGGTGGCGGCGGGGGTCCTGGGGGGGCGCTGACCCACGTATAAGTCTAGGGGGCATTTTTCAGCACAAAAAATGTGCTGAAAAACTAGACTTAAAGTCGAGTATATACGGTAATTTAAGGATGATGAAACTCATACTGTTACAGCAGCCGGCCAAAATATTCCTTCATTAGGAAAATTGCTGGTAAGTGACCCAAGATAGGCTGTATGAATCCCTGTGTATTCAACCATGTTAGTGTTGAATTAGGGTTGCCACCTCTTTTTTCCGACAGGCTCCTCCTCTTTAACACCTACAAGGTAGGCGAGTACAACTTGGTCCTCTCCATGCTGAGAATAGTGGCACCAACTGAATTTGGCCGGCACAGAAGTGAGAACTTTGTTTGGTTTGTTTGTAAATTTGCAAATTTCTTCATAAATGGGACAGAAAGCATGTGGGAGAAAGTGAAACTGGCAGTTTTGTACTTCTCAGAGGCATCTCATTGCCATTGTGGGAAGTGGCATTCTGGGCTAGTTAGAGCTTTGATCTGATCTCCAGCAGGGCTCTGTTGATGTTCTTATGATCTGTTCATTGCTGAAGGAGTACCTTTGTTCCAGTTATGCTTCACTTCTATGCAGAGGCGAAGTTAGGGGGTGGCCCACTAGGGCTGGGGCCCCGGATCTTTCATTTGGAGACCTGAATCTCTGGGAGGCCCTCTGCCCCACCACCCTGCTGTCCAGGGGCACTTGCTGAAATCAAGGCACAGGGGCCCTGATGATCTCTGTGGCATCTGATCCCCCTGGATGAGCTGGCTTTTTGCCCACAAGTGCTTCGCCTTCTGCTGCTCCACTTGAACCTTTCTGCCTGAGTTTTTGTTCTGAAATCAAATGCCCTCCTCCCCCTCGTCCATACACCCCTTTTTACAAATAGGGATGTCCTTAGGAGACAGGGTCTTTTAAGGACACACAGAGAGACAGACTTTACAGCATATGTAAATTAGAATATGCAAATATGTGCATTTTTAAAAAATCCTGTGGGCATGAGCCTCGGATCTTTTCGGTACCTAGCACCACCCCTGCTTCTATGTTTGCAAAGAAAGCAAATATTTTGAAGAAGTCGTCAGCTTCCAGTGCTCTCTCGTCGAAAGGAAATCAGAGCCCCCTCAGCAGCACTCTGCAGCAACACACTCCAGAATCCGACCATCTCAGTGTACTTCCTTATGTTGTGTGTAATGTATAGAAAAGCTCCGATAAGGCTCCTAATTACAATGACTGCCTTTCCTTTGGGAAGGAAGGAGGACACTAGAGTTCTGGAAAGAGTCCTGGATGCAAAGCAGGTGGAGGAAAGAGCCTGAAGCAAGTTAACTTAACATGTCTGGGCTTGCGAATTCATACTGAGCTGCACCCCAATTTCCTGGGCGCCACAGAAGTTGTCCATCAAGTTTCCCTGCTGGTTTCAACCTTTCATCCTTTGACTGATGAAGGGAACTGTAGCTGTTTTAATGGTCAGCGCTGATGCACTGTTCCTTGGGATGGGTGAGAAATTGGTTGGATTCGCATTTATTGCAAGATGACTCAGTTTGTACCTCCTGGAACTGAATGCAGACCCAAACGCAACTTGCAGTCAGAAATCCATACAGTTCCGAGTTTGCGATGCATTGCACAACACACATACCCCCAAAAAAATTACATTTGACAAGATGCACATGTTTGAGAAATGTGCAAATGCATATGTTTCTAAAATGCTCACAAACATGCATGATTCACTGGGTGCATGTGTCCCAACAGTGTGTAGAACTGAAAAAATTCATACAGAAATGAGCACAGTTTGAAAAATTCAGACAAAAATTGCATGACAGAACCCCAGCTGTTCCTCACTGAGTTTGATGGAGATGTGGATGAAGATGATGCAGCTTTTCCACATATAGTAATACCTTGGATTGCATGCATAATTCGTTCCGGAACTGTGCTTGTAATCCAAAACACTGTTATATCAAAGCGAGTCTCTGGCGGGCGTGAGCGGGGCTGATTTCGGCCCACTACGCCCGCTCGAGGCGAGTGGTTACATCCCTACGCTTGTCTTGCAAGACCTTGCTCATTTATCAAGTCAAAAATTTTAAAATTTTTTTGCTTGTCTTGCAAAATGCTCTCAGACCAAGTTACTTGCAATCCAAGGTATTACTGTATATGTGTCTAAAGCAGCTCACAGCACAGGAACATATCAAAGCATAATTACAATAAACAACAGATATAGACACTGGCTGCGTTCAGACAACACCATAACCCACACTCAGGGGGTGAGTATGGGTTGAGTGTGGGTTGCCGTTGAACCACAGGTTGTTGTTGAAACGTGGGTTATCATGTTGTCTGAACCCAGCCGTGCCAACATACCATGTTTTGTTAACCATGAACAACCCACAGTTCACAGCCCAACAACAAATCATGGGTTCTCTTCATGGTTGTTCATGGTTCACAAACCATGGTTTGTTGGCACAGCTGGGTTCAGACAACATTATAATCCACATTTCAACAACTGCTCGGTTCAATGACAACCCACACTCAAACCATGCTCAACCCTTGAGTGTGGTGTGGGTTACCATGTTGTCAGAACCCAGTCAACGATGTACATTGTTATAGTCTGCGTGGTGTATATGGGGGCTCTCAGTGACCTCCCATCCAAGTGATGATCAGATCCACTCATGCTTTGCTCCTTCAACAGTGTTATGTGCATTCCCAGGAACATCAATGATCCCATTTCTCAAAGCACTATATGCCCATCTAGTACTTGTGAATTGCATGGCAGAAGCGAAATAAAAGCAGAATATAACTATTTACATGGAGACCGAAGTACATTTATACATTCACACCATATTAATCCCAGACAGAAACACACATTCACACATTAGGCTGGAGACATGCATGCACCTAAAGACTCACCAGAGAAAAAGCACACAATCAATACCCATAACCACACCAACTACATTCAGCTTGGTATGCAGTGCCATATAATCCAGGCGTGCAGAACCTTTCAGCCAGAGGGCTGATTTCCATTTTGGAAGCCTGCCTTCCCCCAGTGCCACAGTCCTGAACAAGCCGCCCACCACCACATGCACACAAGCTTTCTTTTCTTTTAAATAGCTACTCAGTGCTAAACTATGTGACAAAATGTCACATCCAGTTTGGCCGTAAAAAAGAATCCCAGAGGTATTTGGTATATTTAACTGGAATAGCCTCTTCTAAGTGCTAACAGTTTTAAGTGTGCGCCAAGGGCTTTTGATACAAAGGAACAATAATGGCCGATCTGCTGTTGTTTTTTCCATTAATTTTTTATTATGAATTTCATTAACTCAAAACAAAAACAAAAGAAAATGTAATAATAATGATAATGATAATGATAATATATTAGTTTTCTTACATGAAATTTGAATAGATCAATTACACTTGATACATATGAAATGTATATTAAATCTATATATATAAAAGAAGTCCTGACTGACTGACTGACTGACTCATCAATGCCCAGCTCAAACCGTTTACGTAATCTAGGAACATGAAATTTTGAAGGGACATTGTTTTTATGACGTAGACACCCACTAAGGAAGGATTTTAGGAAATTCTGTCCCTAAGGGGATGAAAAGGGGGGGATTGCCCCACGCTCATATCTCCTATGAGCAAAACAACAGGGGAGCAGTTATGCAAATTGGCCTCACCTCATAAGTGCTGCAGGAGCCAATAGGAACAGTTATGCAAATAGCCCATATGACACTTAGAATGTTCGCATGAATTCCTGCAGGGGCCAATAGGAGTGGGTATGCAAATCTCCCCTAGGCCATTTAGAATGTTCTCTAAGGGGGTGAAAAGGGAGGGAAACTTTTTAAATGACTGACTGACTGACTGTTGTGTGTGGGGCGTCGTCACATAGGCTCCATCACGTTTTGACAGATCTACCCCAAACTTGGCACGGTCACTCTTCATCACCTATAGACTCTCAGGATTAACTTGATTTTTCTTTAAGATCAGATATTCTTTTAAAAATAATTGTACCAAATCCTAAAATCCATGCGAGCGAAGCCACAGGCAACAGCTAGTTTTATATAAAGCAAGATATACTACGATCCATAAGCATAGTTATGCAAAGGCTTCAACAAAGGCAGACCCAATATTTATTTATTTTTATTTATTTATTTATTATATTTATACCCCACCTTTTTTCCTGCAAGGAACGCAAGGCGGCTTACATAATCCTCCTCCTTCTCCTCTCCATTTTATCCTCACAACAACCCTGTGAAATAGGTTAGGCTGAGAGTCAGTGACAGGCCCAAAGTCACCCAGTGAGTTTCATGGCTGAGCAGGGACTAGAACCTGGATCTCCCGAGTCCCAGTCCAACACTCTCACCACTATGCCACACTGGCTCTCCAATATCCAAACCCTTTACAATCAAAAGATGGCACCAAACTCTTAAAAGACAAAGAGTCTATTGCACTGCGTTGGAAAGAGCATTATTATGACCTTTAAAATCGTAAATCTAAGGTGGATAATGAGATTTTTTCGCAAATCCCACAAAAACAAATTAGAGAGGAACTTGCAATACTCCCCACTTTGGATGAAGTAAAAAAAGCCATTAATCAAATGAAGAACAACAAAGCTAGTGGACCAGATGGGATTCCTGCTGAAATCTTTAAAGAAGGGGGCCCCGAACTTGTACAACATCTTCATAAACTCATCGGAAAAATCTGGATAAGAGAAGAGATCCCAGAAGACTTCAGGGATGCCATAATTATCACCCTCTTTAAGAAAGGTGATAGAACAGACTGTGGAAACTATCAGGGCATTTCTCTCTTAGCTACCGCAGGTAAAATATTTGCCAGGATTCTTGCAAACCGTCTTCTATCTATTTCAGAAGAGATCCTCCCTGAAACTCAATATGGTTTCCGCCCCTCTAGAGGGACAGTAGACATGATTTTTACTGCACGTCAGCTCCAAGAAAAATGCCGGGAGCAAAATCAACCCCTTTATATGGCATTTATTGATCTTGCTAAGGCCTTTGATACTGTAGACCGAACAGCTCTCTGGACTATCCTTATGAAAATTGGATGCCCCAATAAATTTGTGAATATCTTGCGACTTCTCCATGACAACATGACGGCTGCGGTCTTGGACAACAACGGCTCTCATGGTGCTCCATTTAAAGTGGGATCAGGTGTTAAACAGGGATGTGTTATTGCCCCAACATTATTTGCTATTTTCATCGCCATGATTTTACATCTTGTCGAGGGGAAACTTCCCACTGGTGTGGGAATTATATACCGAACAGATGGAAAGCTTTTTAATCTCAGCAGGCTGAAAGCAAAAAGTAAGGTAATTACAACCTCCATTGTGGAACTTCAGTATGCTGATGATAATGTGGTCTGCGCACATTCAGAGGATGATCTCCAAACTATCCTAAATGCTTTTGCAGAAGCATACGGAAAACTTGGTCTCTCACTTAACATCAAAAAACCCAAAGTGCTTCATCAGCAAGTGCAAGCTAACCCTTTGGTGATGCCATCTATCCAGCTTGGCGGGACAATACTGGAAAATGTCGATCATTTTCTCTATCTTGGCAGCTATCTTTCTGTTACAGCTAACATCGACAGTGAAATCCAGCATCGTCTGAGCTCCGCAAGTTCCGCGTTTTCTCGAATGAAACATAGAGTGTTCGAGGATCGGGATATTTGTAAGAAGACCAAAACACTGGGTTATGAAGCCATTGTATTACCAACTTTATTGTATGCCTGCAAAACATGAACTATCTATAAACGTCACCTCCAACTCCTTGAAAGATTTCATCAACGTTGCCTTCGGAAAATCCTGCAAATTACTTGGGAAGATAGGCGAACAAATGTCAGTGTACTGGAAGAAGCAAAGACTACTAGCATTGAAAAAATGATCCTTCAATGCCAACTTCAGTGGACCGGTCATGTTGTTCGAATGCCTGACTGCTGTCTCCCAAAGCAGTTACTTTATTCCCAACTCAAGGATGGAAAGCGGAATACCGGTGGTCAATATAAGAGGTTTAAAGATGTTCTTAAGGCTAATCTAAAAAAATGCAATATAAACATCAAAAACTGGGAAGCTCTGGCCCATGAACGATCTAAATGGAGGTTGGCCTTTCACAAAGGTTCTATGGACTTTGAAGAAGCTCGAGTGCAAGGTGAAAGGGAGAAACGTGCTAAGCGAAAAGCACGTCAAATGAATCCTTTACAAGACCATCTTCCATCTGGTAACCTGTGTCCTCACTGTGGGAATCTAGAATTGGCCTCCACAGTCACTTACGGACCCATCGCTAGAGTCTACACAATTTTCTTTAGAATTTTCCTCCTTTTAAAATCTCCTTTTTGTAAATTTTCTTTTCTTTTCTTTTATCCTGGAAGACAATCTTACTCGGTCACGAGTGATCGCCTGCCTGACTGACTGATTTATCCATTCGTAGGTTTATATCAAAAGTTTGTAGTCTAAAAGTCACTCAGATCCATCTCCAGTACTAAGTGAGACACATCTCAATGTGTGTTTACTCAGAAGTAAGTTCTGATGAGTTTAATTGGATTTAGACTCTGAAAAATATGCACAGGACTGCAGTCTCGCTCCACTGTATCTCTCACACACCCACTAACAACCCTAGGAACACATTGACAAATGCAAGACAAACCAGTTCATATTTCACTTCCTCCCAGATAACAGGGGAGCCTGTAATAATAAGAACCCATCTACCTGTTTGTTTTTTTAAGTGAATAACCTATATGTAGGTTTATAATTACATCATCTCCTGTTTTGACATTACAGGGATGTAAATTTCTGCCCGCTTGCATCCAAGTTTTCCCAGCACTGTGCGATGTGTAATAGTTGGGAACAGTGTTGCCTCCTCCCTTTTTCTTTTCTTTTTTTGGGCAGGGCTCCTGTGCTTTTAAACAGCAACACATCACATTTAAATTCCACAGGTGCTTTTCCCCCAGGCATGGGAATTGCAACGATTGGGAAAATGCTTCACTTGTTGAATTTCTGCCCTTCCTGCAAGTGTTAGAAGTGCAAGAACCTTGCCACACAAAGATGGTAACTATAGTCATGAGCCACCGTCTTCCTCTAGTCCTCAAAAAAGAATCCCGGAGTCGTGTCTCACTCACAGCCTCAGTTTCTCTCTTTCCACTCCACCCCAAATCTTTCCACTAGCTCACTTTCTCACATCTGCACTAGATCGGTGTGCATCTCACATGTTCAGCCTGCCATATGAGTCAGTGCTATATGGCTCTCTGCTTGCATGTGTGATCGTGCATGTTTTGGCATGTTCACTGCATGCCTTGTGACACTCCCCAAGTTGCAGGTGGAGGGCAATGAACTGGGGCAGGTGCTGAGTCAGCACTGATGGCACTGCTGAGTCACAGACAGCATTCATTTTTTTCCATGAAATAGTATCATTCCCATTAATGCTAGAGATAGGGTGGGGTAGGGACCACTCCCACATCTGAGTCATCCACTTACACTGTAGAGGTGCCAACTTTTCTATCGGTCTTTGTTTTCGTGGCTTTAAAATAGTGGAAGACTGACAACCTGGTCTTCTGCGTGGGTTCAATGCTAAGGGGGTAGCGAGTCCCGGGGCGGCCTTCTCCGAGATCCCCAGCGACTATCACCCTTAGCCCAGAACAAAGGGATAACTTATAGCCACAGAAGTATCTTTTAGAAAACAAGTTTATTTACAACATTACCTTCACAAACCCAGACACACGCCAGCAATACAGCTTATCAGTACGGTACAAAGTAGCAAGCAAGAAGTCTTAAGGACACCGTGATTTCAGGGCTCTCAGCTAGTTAGTTCAGCTCGGGTCCCGGCAGAGGCCCGGTCAACCGCACGCTGCTAGCTGGGTTCCCGGCGGAGGCCCGGTCTACCCAAGCGGCTAGCTGGGTTCCCGGCGGAGGCCCGGTCTACCCAAGCGGCTAGCTGGGTTCCCGGCGGAGGCCCGGTCTACCCAAGCAGCTTGTGAGTGATTTCAGCTTGGTTTCCCGGGGGTCCGGTCAACCCAAGCGGCTAGCTGGGTTCCCGGCGGAGGTCCGGTCTACCCAAGCGGCTTGTGTGTGATTTCAGCTTGGTTTCCCGGGGGTCCAGTCAACCAAAGCGACCAGTGATTTCAGCTAGCTGGAGCACGCCGGGTGTGGCTACCCGGGGTTGCCGATCCTTCGTTCTCTTACCCCAGGCATGGGGCAAGATTGTTGATCAGGTTCAACAACCCAGTTCCCTTGCGCAGGGTGTTTTATACCTTGGTGTTTCAGGTAGCCCCTCCCTCCGTGATCAGGTGGGTTGACACCCTCCCTGAGGGGCGGCCTTTTGGGTCAGGTGGGGTGACACCCTCCCCCCGTGGGATGGGGTCCCTTTGAAGCCACTTGCTTAATGGTCCCATCCTATGGTGCTGAGTGGCCATTTCTTAGGGGTGCCGAAGTGTCTGCTCTGGAGAGGTATTCAAGTCTTATGTAGATGGGGCTGATATGCGAGAGCATTGACAAACCTGGGGGTGCTTCCTGCCTTCCCCCCTGGGGTGATTCTATGCAGATGTTGTTTGTCCCTTTTGTCATCTGTGGAGACTGGCTGTCTCCCCCCCCCCCCCCCGGGTCTCCTTCCCCCCTCCTTGGTGAGTGTGTGTGTGTCAGGCAGGGGGCTTAGGTTGGCTTTCTCCACAAAAATATTGCTTCATGTATAGGCATTTGCAGGAGACAACATTTATCTCTATGCTGCAGAAAGCCTCACCAGCTAATTTTTGCTCTTAAATGCAGAAGGTCAGGCCAAGACATTTTTTCGTCATGGTTAGTTGGCAACCCTAAGGGCAGAACTAGATGTTCCCATGACTCTTCTGTTTACGTACACCCCAAGTCTCTTTTACTAGCTAAATCAGCTGTTACTGTACAGGTGGCTTCAGATTGAGCATGGGGGTGTGTGGAATATAGGAACAAAGGAAGCTGTGCCTTATACTGAGTCAGACCATGGGTCCATCTAGCCCAGTATTTTCGACACTGACTGGCAGTGACTCTCCAGGGTTTCAGGCACGATTCTTTCCAAGCCCTACCTGGAGGCCGGGGATCGAACCTGGGACCTTCTGCATGGAAAGCAGGTGCTCTATCACACTGAGCTATGGTCCCTCTCTACAGCACCTGGTATTCCAAGGCGGTCGCCCATCCACATACTAACCAGGCCCGACCCTGCTTAGCTTCCAAGATCAGAAGAGATCAGGCTGTTCAGGGCTGTGAACTCTTTCCTTCCTGGTTGTTTGTCTGCTCAAAAAGCCCCCTGCCCTTCCCGGCTGCTTTTCTCACCAAGAGATAAATCAGGGGTGCCAAACCTCTTTCAGCATAAGGGCCAAATTCAGTTTTGGAGAAGCTCTCAGGAGGAGGGGCTGCATTTCTGTGGTTGGTGGGTCCGGAAGGCAAAAGAGAGCAGGGGGGGGAAGGGTGGGGCCAAAATTACAAAAAGAAAATACCTGCGTATTTTAGCTTAAAGCTCTTACTGCCTGTAATTAAGCCTTGGAGAAAGCAAAAGCCAGGAAAACATCAAACGATGGATGGTTGGGGAAAGGGGGTATGGCATAGAGGAGGGGGCATGGCTATCTACAGAACCCCAGAGAGCTGGATTGGGACCCCAGGTAGGCTGGATTTGGCCTTTGGCCCTGAGGTTTGACACCCGTGAGATAAAAGATACGATCCCCTGTATATTTCATCTTTTGGGGAGAAAAGCAGTTGGATGGCAGAGGCAAAGGCAGTGTTAGGGGGTGGCCCACTAGGGCTGGAGCCCGGAATCTCTGGGAGGCCCTCTGCCCCACCACCCTGCTGTCCACAGGCACTTGCTGAAATAAAGGTACAGGGGCCCTGAGGATCTCTGTGACATCTGATGATCCCCCTGGATGAACCGGCTTTTTGCCCACACGTGCTTCACCTCCTGCTGCCCCCACCCTGAATCTTTCTGCCTGAGGTTTTTTTTTCCTGAAATCAAATGCCCTCCTCTGCCCTGTCCAGACATCCCTTTTTTATATATACCGTAAATAGGAGTGTCCTTAGGAGGCAGAGTCCTTTTCAGACTTTAGAGCAGGGCTCTCCAACCTTGGGTCCCCAGATGTTGCTGGACTACAGCGCCCAGCATCCCTTGCCCATTAGCCATGCTGGCTGGCTATGCTGGGAGCTGTAGGCCAGCAACATCTGGGGACCCAAGGTTGGAGAGCCCTGGTCTAGAGCATATGTAAATTAGCATATGCAAATTTGTGCTTTTGTTTTGTTTTGTTTTGTTTGTCCTGTGAGCCTGAGCCCCAGATCTTTTTGGTACCTAGCACTGCCCCTGGAGGGAGGGATTTTGAGCAGCTAATTGATTGGGAATGAAATGATTAAACAGCCCCTCCTCCTTCTTCCCCTTCCTTCGGTCTTCTGCTCACTCTGAAGCCATCCCCTTCTGGTCTACCCATAAAGGAGCGCCCTTGGGGGAAACCAGTCCTGGGAACTGCGGTTAACATTGAGTTGGCTCCACCCGAAGCAGCCTCAGTAAAGAATGTGGTTTCTCATGACAGTGTCCTACAAGCACCTCCTCCCTGCAAAGGGATGAACTTCCCTGCCGAAGAAGTCTCAAGCTGCACCCCTAAACCCACCAGCACCCTAATACTTGGGTCAATAAGCAAAATGGTAACTGATTTTCCATCCTTTTCCTCGCCAGCATAACAAAGAGTAGATTCATAGATCATAAGAGTTGAAAGGGGCCTACAAGGCCATCGAGTCCAACCCGCTGCTCAATGCAGGAAACTAGAGGAGGGGTCGGGTCTCCCATCCAAGTAATCACCAGGCCTGACCCTGCTTAGCTTTCCACACTCAGACAAGCTGAGCCAGCGTGAGCCACAGGGGTAGTTGGGGGGAGGGGGAGAACCAAGTACATGAATTGCCCCGAGCCCCACAGGGCAAAGGTGGGATAAAAAAATTATAATGAAATAAAACTGCCCACCCCCTTGTATTAAGCTGCCTGGCACCTATTTTCAGTGCCTAAACTCTCCCCCACCCCACCCCCTGGATGTTATGCCTGAGCCATGCTCGTTTGGCCGTGCAAAAAAGTTTGCCCTGTAGGCTTCTCGCAATGTCCAGGGGCGATGGGCACCAGTGAGCAATTGGCCCAGAAAGAAGCCCTTTGTTGAAAAGCACCTGGAACATATTATGCCACAGTGCCAGGGTGGGGCTAAAATCTTTTTTTTATTATTATTATTATTATTTTTTGGTCTGACTGCTAGAGTTGGCACGGGCTAAATGACACATACTGAGCTCCCTGTAACTTTCCCTCAACTGGTGACTGCAATTGGAGCAAAGAAAAAAAGAGGGGGGGGGAGTGCCTAACCCTTCCCCTGCCAGCTACAATTCCTTCATAGTTGCTCTCCCCAACTGCTTTTCTCCCCCACAAAGGATGCCCCTAGATCAGTGTTCTCCAGCCTTGGGTCCCCAGATGTTTTTGGCCTACAACTCCCAGCATGCCCCAGCCAGCAAGGTTGGAGAACACTGCCCTTGATCTTTTCCCCTGCAAGGGGGATGCACAGCTAGGCAGGAACCATTTTTAACAGAAAAATGCTTCCCACCCCACCCCCATGCTTTCTCTACTCCTACTTGCGACCTCCCATTGATGCTTAACAATTGGTGTATTTTGGATGATGGTGATAATGATGATAACTCCAAAGTATTGATGTTGCAGTGAGGATTAGAACATTGCCTGCCTGCTTCTACCATGCCTGGAGAGCCAGTGTGGCGTAGTGGTTAGAGTGTTGGACTGGGACTCCGGAGATCCTGGTTCTAGTCCCCACTCAGCCATGAAGCTCACTAGGTGACTTTGGGCCAGTCATGGACTCCTTGCCTAACCTACCTCACAGGGTTGTTGTTGTGAGGATAAAATGGAGGGGAGAAGGGCCATGTAAGCTGCCTTGGCTTCCTTGCAATAGGAAAACAGGCAGGATATAAATGTTAATAATAAATTTAAAAAATAAAATATCCAGTTCAGATTGCTGTTTTCTGGTGTCTTTCGCAAAGCAGGAAGATGGAGGATTTTTTACAGCTGTGAATCTCCACGTAGATCAGAATCCGCGGAACTGAAGCAGGACCCCAGCCTGTCCCCAGTATGGCCCCACTATATTGTGGAGAAGGTGGAATTCCTTATCCGGACAACCTTCCAGCATCTTCCTTCACATTCGCAAGAGCTGTGGCTTTCGAGGCCTTGCTCGCTGCTCAGACTTGCCCGTAATTATTTTCTCCTGCCTTGACAGCGTTGGAAAATATCCCTCTCAACTGGCTGTTCTAGTTCCTGACAGAGGCATCGCCCCAATAACCCACTTCAAAGTGCTGAGGAAGGGAAGTGCTTGGCCCTGGGCTGGAGAGGATGCATGGAAAAAAAAAAGTCTCCACAGGCAGGTATCAAGGTACTGAACAACAAAGACCAAGGGGGTGTGGCTCACGGAGGAGGCCGTCATGCCCCGCCCCAGGTGTTTGCTCACATTTAATGTCTTAGCTTCATCTTTCAAACACTGTCAGCAGCAGGACGCACCCAGGCAGGTGAAAAAGAACCGAAGCACGACCGGGACTTAGCAAGCATAGCAATGGGCACACACCTCCAGCTCCGGGCCTGTGTATCTGCCCTGGCACTGACATTCTTCATAAAAGGTAGGAAATGGGAAGATCCTGGTCTTTACCGTAGATGGCAATAGCTGCAACAGGATGATAAACCACATCTGCACGGAGATTCGGGCCCGGCCCTTACGACCCATAGACTCTGAATCGGGCCCAGAGTAACAATCATGCTAAATATGCTGTAGAGCTGGGGCCACTGAGGTGATGAAATCGTCTAGGATCCCCCACCTGGAATCCAAGAAAAGAATGACTGTTTCGCCATTGCATAATTTCTGAATTTGGGGCTCAGAAGTAGAGAGATTTAAAATAACAGTAGCATGTCTCACATGAGGAGAAGAAAGCTCATAACCTCTATATTATGGAAGATGGAGTTGAGGTGTATGCCTGTGTATTGACTGTCTATATATGTATGTATACGTATTTAGTAACTAAATCCTAGCACAGGGCTAAAGAAATCCTCCTGATTAAAGACATATTGTGTGAGTTTTGGTTGATTAATCCATCAGTTGACTGATTCAGTATGTATAATTTTACATATAAGGTAAAACAATAGCACTAAAGGGGTGAAGGGGGAAGTATACCTTAAGGCTCCTCCAGAAGCTGGAGCTAGTGCAGATTGCAGAATGCAGCAGCTCGGCTGTTGGGAGCTGCCCCTTTTCAGCATGCAACTCCTTTGCTGAAGGAACTGCTCCAGCTGCCTATTCACTACCGAGCCAGCTTTAAGGTTCTGGTACTTGTGTAGAAAGCTCGAAACAACTTGGGACCAGATTACATGAGAGAGCGCCTCCCCCCATACCAACCTGCCTGGTCGCTGAGGTCATCAGATGGCATGCTCCTGGTGGTTCCTCGTGGACCATTGGCCCAACTGGAGTCCACCAGGAGAAGAGCCTTCAGTGTGGCGGCTCCATTTCTGTGGAACTCCCTGCCTCTGGAGGTCAGGCAGGCTCCGACATTATGCTGCTATTGGCACCTGCTGAAGACCTCCTTGTTCCGGGAAGCCTTCTCTGCCGTCCAGCCACCATTGTAATATTACTTTGTTTTCAATGTATTGTTTTTGTTTGTTTTATCTGTTTTTATCTTTTATACCGCCCAATAGCCGAAGCTCTCTGGGCGGTTTACAACAGTTAAAACCATAAAATACAATATAATATAAATATAAAATTTAAAACCACAGATTAAAAACAAACAGCAGAGCTAGCAGCAGCAGTTACAATAATAGAGTTAAAAACAGCTACAAGATTAAAATGATTAAATGATTAAAATGCCTGGGAGAATAAAAAGGTCTTCACCTGACGCCGGAAAGAGTACAATGTAGGATGGAGTTTGCCACCTGTAGTTGTATTAAAACAATTTATTTATTAAAATCTACTGCCTGATTAATGCAGGGGGGAGCAACTTTTTAGTCTATCAAAATGTTAGCGATCTATTAATCCAATTACCCTACTCCATACGCAAGGTCTTGTATCCTCATCCTCAGTGATGGCCCCCTCTGGATTTTTAATCCCTGGGTTTCCTTATGCAACCTTCCCTCCACCATGAGGTAGGAGAAAAGCCTGTCTATTCGGAAGCTGGGAAGCAAGGGAACTGGGATGACCTCATGAATACAGAGAGCTTTGGCTGTTGGGTGGTATACAAATAAAATTAATAATAATAATAATTCCGCTCTGAGCTCCTTAAAGGAAAGGTGGGATGGAAGAGAGGTAATTTAAATACATTTGTACTGAAGACGCAATAGGGGAGCCTGTTTGCTTACATTTCTTTCCCATCCCATCATAAAAGGTCTCTTAGGGTAGGGGATTTATTCCAACTTGGTTTCATTTTATCCTCACAGCAGCCACTGAGAAGTGTGGTGACGTATCAGGTGGTAACACCATGGTGGACCCATATGATCACACAGGGAACTGGTCATCTGCAGTGTCCAACCATGTGGTGAGGTGGATTTTACCACATACCTCTGCACCTGATCAAAACTCTGGGAAGAAGGAATATGGTAAAATTCTCCTCACCTCACAGGCTGAGAGCAGACAACCATCTCCCCCAAAATGCAGTGGTACACTCACCTCAGTAAGTTACCAGGTGACTGACCCACCCAGCTGAGGAGAGCTTTGAGCTTTTTTTTTATCATCCTAAGATAAAAGGAAGAACTTCTTCTCACAGTGCAGAGTTAAAACGATGAAATTTGCTATCACTGGAGAAAGACAGCTTTAAAAGGGGATTAGACAAATTCATGGAGGAAAAGGATATCAGTGGCTACTAGTCATGATGGCTGTAGTATCAGAGGCAGTACGCCTCTGAATACTATTCGCTGGGGAACACAAGCAGCAGAAGGGTGCTATTGCATCCATGTTCTGCTTGTAGGCTTCCCATAGGCTTCTGGTTATGAGGACCCACCAAGGCTGACATCAGTGACTGTGATATTCAATTTTTCTCCTCCTCTTTACATTTTTTGGGTGGTAGGAGCACTTTCAAGCAAACTGCTGGCTAAGGCTGCAGCTGCTGCCCACCATCTTCTTTTCCCCAGAATGCCTCTGACTGAGGCCTGGTGTGGTTGACCACCATCTTCTTTTTCTCAGAATGACTCTGAGGCCTGATGTACCTGGATCCAGGGGCAATCTAGGGCAATCAAGATGGCGGACAGCTTCAAGTCAGCCAGCGTTTCACTTCAGAATGTGCCTGCCACATGAACAAATGTTTAAAAGGGGGGGAGGTGTGGTGGGGGATGGAGGGGGGAAGCCCTGGGGACACCTTGCCCAGGGACTTCTCAAACCTGGTGCAGGCCCTCCCTCTTAGTATCAAAACAAAAGCCTATGGGTGAAGTATTTCTATGGGGCAAACTACACATTACAAATGAAAACATGTAAATATGCAGGTGCTCTCCCCAGGGGCCGCTCGCTTGGCGTCTAGTCTGATGAGTTTTAGGCGCCAGCCTAAGAGCTTTTTTATTTGCCAGGCTGTTAATGAGTAGTAAACTTGATGCTGCTGTTTTGACGTTTTTATTTTTAGGGATTATATTTTATTGATGCTAATGGTTATTGTTGTTTCAGTTTTGGTCATTTTGCTTGGAAAGAAAGAAAGAAAGAAAGCCCTGGTGACTACTGTTTTGTAAACAAAACCTGCTTCTGAAGGAGGCATTTTTACAAAGGGAAGCGGTGTGGAGAGGAGTTGCTTAACCCTTTTACTGCCCACTATTGTTAAACCTGCTGTAGGAAAAGCCGCTTCAGGGAGGGGTCAAAGAGGGGAAATGATGGGTGTCAAAAGGGTTAAGCACACACACTGCCCTATACCTCCTGCAGAAATGACCCTTCCTGAAGCTGCATTTCTTTACACAATCTGTCTGATCATCATTTCTGTGGAACAAGTAATTTGTCAATAAATGGAGAACAACAAGCTAGAAAAATAGCTATGAACCCGCCTCTACCCCAAGAGGTAGTACTTAGCATAGCTCCAGTGGTAAGGAATTAGAATGTTGGACTGAATCAGGATTCTCAATGGGGTTACCTTGCTTTTCAATTTAGGCAAGCTCCTTTAGGGTTACAAAACTGTGTTGGTTGTTATATGTGACTGTGTCAACAAGGGATTACCAGCATGCCATCCACAGGTACCCAGTCTGAGAGGTTTTTGCAATAATGTACTAACTTCAGTTGGGGAAGTCATTTGGCTTGCTCCATTAGTGGGAGTTAAGGTCATCCACCTCTACGGGCTATTAGCTGGACCAGTGTAATAACTGATTGGTTTGCTTTGCTAACTAGAGAAAGGGGTGGCTATATTGGTCTGTGACAACAAAACCAATGAGTCCGTGTGACACTTCAAAGAGTAACAGATTTATTCTGGTTTAAGCTTATTATCCACCATAATAAATTTGTTAGACAATGGGATTTGAAAGGCCCTTCTAGAGACTACCTGCTAGGGAGGCCACTTACAAATCACCAAAAAAGACGGCACAGATTTGCATATGCTAATTTATACATATAGATGCGTATTTGGAAATAAATATTGACTGGGTTCAGATAACACGATAACCTACACTCAAGGGTTGAGTGTGGGTCGTTTTTGAACCGTGGGTGGTTATTGAAACATGGGTTATCCTGTTGTCTGAACCCAGCTGCACTAACTTGCCATGGCTTGTTAACCATGAACAGCCCATGAAGAGAACCCATGAGAACTAAAATATTATGGGTGCTTCAAGATGAATGACTCCTAGAGCTACCAAGTAAAGGGCATTGTGCAGCCAGCTAGTCCATCTTTTCTTCCTTAACAGTTGTTCTGCAGTAAGAAAAAAGACTGAAGAAGTAGGTGAGAGACACGGGAGGTTTACAAGAAGACGACGTTGTTGTCTGGACACACACACCCCAGAATTCCATGAATGAGGCAGGGCAATAGCACAATAAAAGACTCATCTGGAGGCACCCCTTGAGAGTAATATGTTTCTGAGCCCAATTCCAGTGCTGTTTGACCTATAAAGCCTTACATGGCTTGGGATTGCAACACCTGGTGGAGGGCCTCCCCAGTATGTACCTACCTGTATACTGTGCTCATCATCTGAGGCCCTCCTCCAGTGCCTCCTCTGATTATGGAAAGATCTCTCCAGTGAGGCCCGTCTGGCACCAACATTGTCATCTTTTCAGTGACAGGTTAAGACTTTCCTCTACACAAGGCATTTGACAGAATATGATAAGGTTTTTTTTAATGGGATTTACTCTTGACTCATTAAAAATGTGTGACTCAGGCCTACCTAAAAGCAACACACTCCCATTTGGAAATCAATCCTAGGAGCTTAGGAGCAGGATGTGGTTTAGTCAGTGGTAACAGAATGCATTCCTTGTAAGCTGAAAAACACTTCAGGCGTTTGAGTCTGAGTGCTGACATTCAATAGAGGCATCGGGGTAAGCCCTGATTCAGTGTAGCAGTTACATGGTGCATATCTTCCAGAGGGATAGCCATGTCGT